>UXGD01007052.1:0-11560 GCA_900474315.1 Torymus auratus | reverse complement strand
AAAAAAACGGATTTTCGACCCACCATCACACAAAAAAAAACAAAGAAAATGAGACCTGTCCGGTTAAAATCGATCGAATAGAAGCTAAGATCCAGGCTTATACATACACACACACCCACACACACAAATATAACATGTTTTTACAACAACTCAAAAAATTACTATGACAAAGCTTCCTCTAGGAGGAAGCAAAACATGTCATATTTATGTTCACAATTTTTTAATACAAAATCACATCTCTACAAGTTCGACTCAAAAAACGATATTTTATGATTTTAAAATATTCTCTCATTTCCACATTTTACAATGGATTTGTGACCATATAGAACCCCAAGTTTTGTATAATATGACAAGTGATCTCTGCGAATTTGAACTCGATCACTCTTAATCTCATTGTGAAACTATAAGCTAACTATAAAAAACGCTTGATAATCTCTATGAGGAGGGTGGCCGGTACCGTGAGACTATCCTTATTTTATTTAAATGATGCAAACACAATCTATTACAATTATATCGTACGATAAAAAATACTAGTTTAGTTGATTTATTACTTATCACTACTTTATCTTATTTTTTATCTGCATAGAATACTCCTTAACTATAAAGAAGTGATTCCAGTCTCCGGGAAGCAGATTTTGCTTATGCTTTGGGAGCCATTTTCTGGTACCTAAAACTAATTCCGAGTACTCTAAGTTTAATCTCATAGGCCCTTTTTCCAACAATATGACCTGTTATATTTCAAATAAGCGTTGAATTCGCTTCCCAAGGCATCAGCAAATCCGTTTCTCGGAGACTGAAATCATTCCGTGTAAGTATTCCATTGTTTCATGCAGTTGGAAGACTGAATATAAACTTTTCACATGTTTCACTTTCTTGAGAATTACTATTTTTAAAAAGGTTTCATAAAACTTTATGTCATTCTTTTGATAATAAAAGTTTGCAGGAGCTTTGCTTATTTATGAAATTTCTAGATAAATATTTCACTATTCATTTAAAAATGCCTTTATAATATTGTAGTAAAATTTCAGATGTTTTAAATTTAGGTTGATTTTTTTCGTAGAATAGAAAAAGCCTAGAAGTATGAATGGCGCAAGAGATGAGGGTATATTCATACGTGACCGGATGATCCGCGTCAATGGTAATCCTTCTTATATATGGAGCATGCGCGATAGAAAATTGCTTCGTCTTCGTGAAGTGACAAAGACTAAGGAGATTTACTGTTAATATTTTTCTATTAGCATTATCATTACATGAAATGTATTGGGATTGGTGTCTTTTAATAAATAATTTATACGTGAGGTTTTCATTCATCAATTCAACTTGACAAATTAAGATGACCTATGTAGAATTTAAAATAAATTTTGAAGAATTTCAACTATTAATATTAATTTTGTTTTAATTCTGTTCGGTTTAATTTCTGAGCTCTCTCGTTTGCATAATCTCAAATAATCAACAAATAATAATAAAAAACTAATTCTAACTGTTTCCTCATAATGAAATATTCTAAATATAAAAGATATGGTCACATAACAAAAATAAGCAATTTGCAATTGAGGAACACGTCTTTGATTTAATCCCCAATCTTCAATAGCGTATATAACATTTTCATCAGACGAACTCCAAAATAGCGTGACGGTTATCAATAAGGAATTTTCCCCTCATGTCGTGAGAGTCAGCAAGTCTCTTTAGTTTGGTCTCCCTGCGCCATCAAAAGGCGACGTCGATCACACGACTCGCGTGCAACTACTCGCATGATTAATAACCTCCGAAAAAGATTGATGCCTCTCCCGTATATGATTAGACTTGTACGCCTGCGTCGATCGATCGACTAATCAGACACGCCCCCCCTCCATCCCTTTCCCCGTGCCCTTTAACGAATCCCATTATGGTCTTGAAATTGCAATCAACGGCTTCTCTCCCAGGTGTCCCAAGACGATACGATTATGAGAGAATCAGCTTCATCGTCGGTTGCTATCTTTGCGTGCGTCTGCGTTTTTTTCTCTCTGGGTTATATAAAAGATGATGAAATCGCACGTGAATGCTAGCTAGCACTGCTGGTGCTTTTTTCTTCGCCTTTTCTAGATACGGGCTTTAATTGGATTAGAGTTTCAGTTTTATATTACATTTCGTCACGATTCGAGTATCGGTGGTACGCGGTAGGTTATCCTCTGTTGATTTTCTTGGGACATGCAGCACAAAAAACTGAGCTTAATGAAAAGTTCGCACATTGATAGCAATCGAAAAAACAATTCGTAACAATTGATGAAGAATTATTCCCAGAATTCTATTTATTTTCGTATGCACTTGTTTTCGAGTTTATTAAGTTGTTTTGCTAAGTGTTATGCTGAGATATTTACTTTATTGTAATAACTGATAAGATATGTCTATCCGCATCGACGATGATTGTTAAAATTGTATTGATGTTAGGATCGCTTTGTAGCCCAAATTCTCGTGATTATTCTCTTACGTAGGAGAATTTCCCTATTAATTTCTTTAGTATTTATTATCTTATAAATGGAATGGGCCCTTTGCGATTTTTTTTTACAAATAATACATTATGAAAATATTGATGACGATAGGCGAAGAATTTGAGACCAAAGCGAAGCAATAATTATTCTTTTAATCGGTTTCAATGTTCACAAAACCATGTTAGTCAATGATTTTTGTACTATCTGCTAAACTTAGACTATTTTAACAAAATGAGTAAAAAAGTAAATATTCCTTTTGAACCCATTACTAAAACTTTTATAATTTTATTCTGGATTCTCGTTAATTGAGTTTATAAGTAACGGGACAGGTATTCATTATATTTTTCCATCTTGCAATATAATTAGCCCATTAAAAAGTTCTTGAATAACAGAGTAAGAAATTGCAATTTTTGTTTTAAATTGAATAATTTAAAGACAATTACTGTAACTACTGAAACACGACTTTTAATTAGAAAATAATGTTATTTGTATCTAACAAATTTCCAGAACAAGCAAAGCGGCTGTTGCTTTTGATTAATGGTCTACGGCTTGTTCGAAATAAATAAACGGAGACGAACTTTTCAGTTTTGATTTCCGTGCTCGCGAGTTTCTTGCAGTATATTTCAATATTGTTTATGAAACACTAATTTTATTAAATAGTTATTTAAAAACTTAGTGTCAAATAAGTAACTTCTGGACAATTTTTTTTAACGAAATACTGCGTCAAAATTACACTACTTGTCTATATAAGTAATGTCAGTTTATTCCAGGTTTTAATTAAGGAAATTAATTTTGGTTGTTGCTTAAAATCTGGGTTTAATTTTCGCGTTGATGGAGATAGTAACGCTTATTTCCTACGGGATATTATAGAGTTAGTCTGATGTACTCTAGTTTAGGATTAAATGTAACGAAAGTAAAGTCCTTTATAAACAGGCAGCCTGATGACGTTTTCAAAACTTCTGGTATGAGCTAGTTATACTACATGTTTGATGTTGTGGTATATAGTTTATATTTTCATAGAGTGAATTTCTTTTAATATTAAATATCAGTTATCTATTATTTCAAATAAACCATCTATATAATTTAAATAATAAAAATATATAAATTTTTAAGTGATGAAGTGCTATGATATGTTACTGATTACACAGAACGTTTTTGTGCAATAATATGTATAAAATTACAAAGGAAATTTTAACACGTCCTTAGTTTCTTTTAGTTCTTTCGAATAAAATCTCAAATTGACGTGGTATCTTATTATTGTAATAACGTAGTTTTACATACATATCTTACAAAGAGGGTTAACCAAGCTAATTATTTCCATTTCCAATTTTGATGTAATCTTTCTACCTTTTTCCTGGAAATAACCTAATTTTTATAGACATGCGTCCCGCATTTTGGATTTTGTATTACAAATACGTGCAGTATAAATGCATTATTAGATATCATGTCCCTTTATTATATTAACGTCATAAATGGTTCACACTGATTTTTCAGCTTTTATAATCAATTTATTTCCTATTTTATCACTAATTTTTCACCTAAAGCAAAGCAAAATTTTATACTAAAATTTTATCAACAATTCTCTAATTCATAATACACCACAATATAAGCATACTTTTATTTTCATGAAAAGACATTATAAGTATACGAGTCATAAATGCAGTATTTAATTGAGATTTTTTATCTTTGCAGGTTCTGGGTAGTCAAACGGAATACCATTTTGTGCATAGAGCTTTGCCTCACGCGAGGAGCAAGAGGTCCGTGCCCCACATGCGGAAACTGAAGGTGGATCCTTTGGTAAGTGAAGTTAATAACCACGATAATAACGGACAGTAAGCGAGTAGCACGTGGCTTAATCACATTAAAACCGCACTTGCGATGGAATTGAAAAATGTTCATAGTGGCATGCACACTGTTAAATTCGTTACGAAAGTAGGAGTATTTTAACGCGTTATACCAAAAAAGTAGAAAACAGAAATCATGAACTTCTGTATCAGGTACATTTATTGATCGAAACGGGATGTGTATGTCATTTTGTATCGTATGCGAGTGAATTGAATGTGAACGAATACGCAACGTATTTACGCGGTACGGTTGAACTTCTTTGAAAGACATTTAATTTTCGTATTCTAAATTATGCGTCAATCTAATCGCCTGACCGGAAAGATTCCTGGAGATCTTGAAATGTGACAGGTTGACACTTATTAACTTTGGATTAAATTATCTTGAATTGGTTGACAATTTCTAGTCCTCGTCAGTAATTGTTTAGAACTAATCTGACAACATCTGCTGCGATATTAGATTATAAGACTGAGCAACCTCGCGTAACTCTCACTGCTACGGCTGAGAAATCTCTAGTTGTCTTGTTTTTTTGATTGATTATGTAAAGTAAGCTAAGAAAATAGAAGGAAAATGTGAAATTGTTACAAAGTTTACTCGAATTTTGCGTTGGATTATTCTGATGATCTGTTTCTGCGTTATATTCTCCTAGGGTAAAACTAAATTATAAATTAAGATTTTTAAATCTATCACGCGAATAAGAATAGTTTTTTTATCTCAAGGAATAAGTATTATATATTTGTAACATTTCAGAGAATTGGAAATCTATAAATGTGAAAATTGGTTTGCTTGTTTGTTGACCATCGGATTATGTAAATTTTGCGGGGTGATTTTAATATAATTTTCGAAGGGTTTCGTCCTTTTGAATCCATACAAAGTCTTCGTATTATTTTTATTTATTTTGTCTACTGTTTCTTCATTATTTTCTAATTCACTGATATGATATACACGTTAAAATTGATCTCATTCAACTGTGATTGTGAGATAAACCATACAGATTTGAGGAATTACTTGCATATTATTAGAAAGATGTGTATATTGCGGTAATACCTTTCTATTAAGCATACAAATCTCACTAAAATTATCAGAAACAGCAGTCCGAACCGATTCTGGTAAATTAATCCTATTCTGCAGAGTCCAACTCGATCAAACTTTTAGCTATTCTTCGCATTCTCCTTTCTCGTTCTGTCCTCTTCCCTCCATCTCTCGCATCGCGCGAGTACGCACCATGGAATTCATGGGGTCGCGGAGCCGGAGGAAGTCGCCACGGCAACCTTCAATGTGTTCAGCTGTCTCATTCACATCCCCCTGTTACGTCAGCAGCGCCGCCGCGGTGCGCGCAAGCGTGACGATAATGCGTGCAGTATACACAGGAAGAGAGCGAGAGAGAGAGAGAGAGAGAGCGAGCGTCTTCCCTCTCTTTCCCCTCTTTTGCCCTCTCTTCGTGTACTTCTGCGTCCACAAGGGTGTGCGCGCGTGCGTGGTAGATTGTTCGAAAAGAGCCTCGGTCTATTGTCATGGAAAAACAGCGAGCGCGCTAGCGAAGGTCGCTGCGGCGCGACAGTCGAGCGTGACAATTTTCGAGTTCCATTGTTGCCCACCGGTGTATGGGAGCAGCGTGTATAGTAGTGACGTACTATACGGATGCGCGGGAAACAATGTGAGAGATTGTTAATGGCTGGATATGCAGCCCGCGTTCATTGTCCGGTGTCATTGAGTTGCGCCTGCACCGGATAACTTTGTTGTGCGCTTAGACCCGTACAAATCAGCAAAAATAAGCAGATGAGTTCTCCAGCGGAACTTTGTATTCTTGAATATTAGTTTTATTGAGATTGGGGGAAGGGGGGCAATGTTTAGACGATGCACTATAAAATTGCAGTCAACTAACGAATTTTTTGAGTTCGGCATACGATGCTGCAGATTGTGCTTGAGATCGAATTTTAAAATGATGATTTTCGAGTACACCAGTTTACCTATTGACCAAAACACCGAATTTCATCAAACAGAATTTTAATAAAAGTAAAATAAAGATAACGAGTTTATTAAAAAACGTAATCTTCGTCATTTAAAAATTCGATATTAAGCACAATCTAGAGCATCGTATGTCGAACTCAAAACATTCGTTAGTGGACTTTAATTTTTTATAGTATAGTGTAAACATTGGACCTCCCTCCCACGAAATGTTTAATATTGGCAAATTTGCCATACAATTCTCAATAAAGTTATTTTTCAATAAAATATTACAGTATTGTTCAATTGAAATGTTTATTAATACACGTGATATACTTGTCGCTTTATTATAGTTTTATTATAGTGATAGGAAATTAAGATTTTTATTACTTTATATTCCTCCTTTTCATACATATTATATATTTTTTGTATCTACCTATATAGGTAAGCAAATGAAAATATCTTTGTCGATGCTATCATTGACAAAGAAAACAGATATCGAGCTAACACAGACTTGTCATATTTATTCAGAGAATTACACTATTCAGGAAGCGAAATTCCGTTGGATTTTACTTTAGTTCAAATACACGTTCTAACTTTATTAAGTATTGACGTTGCTTCTTCACCACCCAATGCAAGTGCCTAACAGTGCTGTACCGATTTCCTCTTACAATTCTTTTTCATCTCTTGGATCCTACCTTTCCCAATAGCAGATTCTACCCACGTTTTAGCGTAGCCAATGTACTTGAATATTTACTTTTGAATAATAATTTTGAATATTTTTCTTCCGTCTTTTTTTCTTCAACGTCATAAATAACGGGTATCCCAGATGCTATTGATTTTGTATAATAACTTCCTTTTTCCAATGATAATCATAAGAATGGTAATTTATACAATATACAATGTGCAACAACTGAATAATGATGGTATCAAATAAAGTGTTATTTTATAGTATCTCAACAAGTTTACTTTGTATAATAGTTCAAATATTATACGATTTCACGTTTTAAAATTAATACAAACTTAATTTTAATTGAGCATGAATAATAATTATGCAAAGGTTCAATTTGCTTATCGGGAGATAATAGATATGCATATTTGAAATACATCGTGGAATAAAAGTTGTTAAAAGATCATAAACCGTAATAAACAATAACTAGTTATAGAGAAAGTAATTACAGACTGCAGAACAGTACTTTTAATCAAATTACAAAGTTATAATAACAAATCGATGTATAATATAATCAACTCCTGTTTAATACATTTACTTTAATAATCTATGATGTTTTAATTCTTTCATAAATCATTTGCAAAGGAAGTTCCAAATATTTAAGTTATAATACTTTAAAAGTCGTTGATTAAAGTAAATAAAACTGGTGTAACTTCGAAATTAACAGATAATTTAAACGATTTAAAACGATTTTTCGATACAATCAATTCGCGCTAAATCGACTAATTAACTTTATAATCTCGTTGCTATAGACTGAGCTTTGGAACCTTCTCTTTGTCAATAATGAAACTCGGCATTTCTCACTAAGATAAGGCGGAATGCAGTAAACATTCCTATTTAAACAACCGCGATATTTTAGTGTAAAAATATAAATTTAGTCATCGTAAAACAGTGATCAGTTTAACACTTACTTCATTGAACGATTTATTTATTTTACTTTTATTTTACGTATTTAATATAAATAAATATATTTCTACCTATTAATGTTATAATCATTTTATATAATAATAAATATTTTCATACAATACATTTTTTATGTTGATATATTTATATTACAAGATTTTCACATTCTGATTGGGAATAATACATGATTGTTCTTGGCTTCTCATACTAATGTGGCACTTTCTAATCCTTAGTAGTGTAAAGCAATGTGTGGTCAGCCGAGAAGTACTATGCAATGTAATGCAGCTCTTTCTTACTTTAGGTTAAATAGAAATATACGAAAATTAAAGAAGAATGTTTTAATTCTTATTAAGTTTCTATAAGATTTCTATTTTTATTTATAGAAATAAAAATTATCTGACAAATAATATAAATAAACTTTTCGATAGAATTTTTAAATAATGAAAATAATAAGGATACAGATAAAATCGTGAACCTATAAAATCGTTGCTATCATCGAAAATTCTGATGATCTTCAAGAATACTTTTTATATAAGTAAAAAGTGTACGAGAAGTTGTTTTTATTATATTTTTCACACGTAACAGAAGTTTTGTTTTTTTTTTTATAAATTTTGTAATTTTTAAAGATCAAATTGTGCATCACTTTGACTCATTGAATTTCTAAAGATTTTTTGAATTATCAACTTGATTTTAATCTTTAGATGCAATATTGCTTCTTACTCTCACATCTCAATAAAAAAGATTCCTGCAGTTGATCGAAAATTTAACTGGTTCGGCCATTACACTTCAGCGTGAACCAACTCCTCTGCTTCTCTTTCTTTTCTTCTTCCAACATAAATGTCGAGGTAAATAGGGGTATACATAGCTCCACTCCTCTCTTGGAAAATCGCGCTTTACGGCGTCGAGTTTCGTCTCTATATAAATGCAAATGGGCCTGCATCTTCACGCGCTCGTGTTGGTTGGGTTATCTGCCGGAGGGTAGGTATGCGCTCACCGACGCTGACAGACGAAATCGATAGACTCACGTGGGCTTTCTCTCTCCCCCTCTCTCTCTCTCTCTCTGTCTCTCTCTCTCTCTCTCTCTTCTATAAATGTAGAGCAAGCGTTGTGTATATAACACATAACGACGACGACCGATAGCAATGTTATGTACATGCGTACAGCGCGGCGCAGCCACGCAGATGCGCCGATGGATCTTTTGTGTGTGTGGCGGGCGTGGATATGTTAGGAATTTCCGAGTATTTGCATGCTTTTAGTTAAGATATATAAATAATTAATCGTATTCTACAAATATTTTTGTCAAATTACGGTAAAGTTGGGATTGCTGTTTTTTATTATCGATAGGGATAACTTGCCCAGCGACCAATAGCTTTTTTGGTTATAACTTTTGATAGGATGGGCATAGCAAAAAAAGAAATGATCCTTGGAAGGCCTCCTACGAAGTTGTGGACTAGTTTTTTTTTCAATTACTCTAATAAAAAGGAGTTAATACTTGAAGAAAAAAAAGGTGGGTTTTCGCGGTAACCAAAAAGCCCTCTAATTCTGACAGTTGTGAGAATAAAAAATATACGAGAATGAACGTCAAAATGTTTTCAAGTACGGTAGAAGATTCATATAAATTATTATATTATTATTATAGAAATAGAAATTATTAAAAAAAGTATTAAATTAACTGTATAGCATCAGGGAGGTTTCCGTCGACGTTGGACACAACGTGAAAAACGAGGAACCTCTCAGTCAGCATAAACATAACTAGTTCGTGATGCACTCGTCGTAGCGTCCCGCTCGTCGCTTGTTATTTCACTTCACTTTATTTATTCTTCACATACGTAACAATAGAAAAGAAACTAGAAGACAAGACTGTAAACACGATGAACTCGTTACTACTAAATTCTCACTTAACTTTGTAAATTCACGAAATATGTTTATTAAAATTATATTTTACATTTAATCATAGTTATCCGATACCGTCGCATATCGTCCGTCGCGAGAAACGCGTAGTGGCCAGCTTGAAGCGGTGACCACGAGTAGGCAAGTTTTCCCTATAATCAAATATTTTTTAAAATATATACATAATTGTGTTGTCATATATACTCTATCCTTGCACAAGCTCTGCATAAGCCAAGTTTAAAGTCAGTATTCTATAGTGTTCTTAAAAATTTTGTTCTAACGACATCCTTAAAATTTTTTACATACTATTGAAAATTTTGTTCAAGGGTTAAGCGTATCATTCCAGAGAGCAACAAAGTCAGAATTTTACATTTTTAAAATATTGTTTGTTAAAAAACCCTGTATTTAGCTCAATCTGTATAACAATCAAGTATCGCTCACCTTTAAATATCGATATTCTTCAAAGAATATTTTCAAAAAAGTAATTGCCAAGTTTTTGTTTCTTAAAAAAAAAAATTGTCATTATATTTAACTTTTTTGCCTCTTTTGAGACGACTTTTGTAACAATGAAAGCGTTGGTATCTAATTCTTGTTACTTATTTGGGCCATTGGATACAGTAAACATCTGTTATATAATTATAACTATTATATAATTAACTTTGTATTCTCAGTTTTTAATTAGTTATTATAGGTTTACTGACATTTACGAACGTGAAAATGGAATATAAAGTTTTAATTGTAAATACCAATTTAATTACTGCAAAATGTTTTACTTCACTTGAAAATTAAACATACATTTTGATTAAATTTAAAACTTTAGAGCTGCAATAGGATTTAGAATAAAATAAATTGTAATTTTTCGTGC
Organism: Torymus auratus; assembly: GCA_900474315.1. Classification (NCBI taxonomy): domain Eukaryota; kingdom Metazoa; phylum Arthropoda; class Insecta; order Hymenoptera; family Torymidae; genus Torymus; species Torymus auratus. The sequence goes on along the minus strand of UXGD01007052.1, from coordinate 915 downwards.
AGGTAACGTTGTTTCTATTAAAAGTATATTTTTCTTTTTTATATGTATCCTCTTTTTCACGAAAGATTTTAGCATGTCAACAGAATTAAATTGTTGCCTTCAGTTAAATTAAATTTTCTAAGAGCATAGAAAAAACTTAACGTCTTTATTGTGAATATGCATTATTCCATATATGGGGCCGTGTTATTAATTTACTGGTAGAAGACAAAATATCGAACATGTCGACTTTTTCTTGTAAACTAATTTCAAGTGTAGCTTATTTTCTGTACGAATCTCTAGTTACATTTCTATTATAAAGTCTATTTTATATTGAAATCTTCACGGAAATATGAATATCGCAAGAGCTGTAAATGAATTTGCAACGTCGATAGAATTTGGTCACGATCATTTTTCATAATCCCTTGAAGAAAATTCTGTAGGGCATATATTTTTTTCTTCATATTGCCACATGCGAAGTCTCTGAGGATGTTCAACTCAGTAAAGAATAACTAGCCTGTAATACACTCGATAGAGTGTCGCTACGTAACCTCCGTGGTAGAGCAGAAACTTCGGGTCCATGAGATCATGTCTGATCGGTTGCCGCATATTGTTTCACACTTTATTATTTAATTTTGTGAGATTGTGGTGAAATGTGATATTTACACGAAAAATAGATTCGGGAAAAGGTGTTGAAAAGGACACTTATTCGTCAGTTCATTAATGATATTCGTCTTTTGTATTCATACACAGATTTTAAAAATAAATTATCACATACAATTATACTAATGTCTTCCCAATTTGGGACTTGCAATTCTCTACATCTATGATTAACCCTTTCGTACCGAGACCCCTTTCTCGGAAAAAGTGACTATTTTATTGTATACTATAATTGTGAAGGCTTCAACTAAGATCAATCTACAGTTTTTTTTTTCAAAA
>UXGD01007051.1:0-11563 GCA_900474315.1 Torymus auratus | reverse complement strand
TTAATCATCGCTAATTCGGCCTTTGAAAGCATTTTTAAGATGGTTTTCAGACATACGGAATTCATTATTTAATATCAATTTAAGAACAATTAGAGATCCATTTGAAACGAATTTGAGACGAATTCGAGATGAACTTTCGCTTTCGATTTTGTATGATTAATTTGAGACAAACTTTTTTGAGAATTTTAAGATGTGTGAAAAATGAATTGGTTCCAAATATTTTCAATCAATTCTTTACACCCGATTGAGGGATTTATACCAAAAGCAAGACAAAGCCTTCAATTTTGGACTCTTATTACAGAGACGTTTAAAGGTTGAATCTCTCGGACTTATATACTCTCGGTGTTCCAATGTGTTCGGGGAAGCCCCGATCGGTGCGCCGTATAGCGGCAACAAACGAGAACCGTGCGTTCGGTGACTTCCGATCGGTTGTTGCCGTCGTTGCCCGCTACGCGGCGCGCGGATCGGGGATTCCCCGAATACATTGGAAAACCAACGGTATATATACCAACGGTTCAACCTTTAAATGTCTCTTTATATAATAAGAGTCTAAACTTCAAGGCTTGCCTTGCTTTTGGTATAAACCCCTTAATCGGGTTTAAACAATTGATTGGAACATTTTTTAATAAATTAAAAAATTTTGGAATCAATTCGTTTTTCAGACATCTTATAATTAGTTGTCAAAAATATGTCTCAAATTAATCTTAAAAAATCTAAGAATCATCTTAAATTAAGTGAAAGCTCGTCTCGAATTAGTCTGAAATTCGTTTCAAATGGATCTCTAATTTATCTGAAAATAATATTAAATAATTAATTCCGTATGTCTGAAAACCATCTTAAAAATGCTTTCAATAGCCGAATTAGCGATGATTAAGAAAATATTAAATTCATCTTAATTATTTGTTGAGATTTTTCATCATAAAAAGTATTAAATAATGCCATAATCGAGATATATCTCAAAGCGATCTTTCTGTGGTCTCAACTTTTTTTACGCGGGTTGTTATACTTAGTTAACCAAAATTGTCTATAAAACTTTTCCTGCGTAAGATTTACGATGGTCAATATATGTGTTCATTTCAATAAATCAACTAATTTCATAATATAAAGATTAATAATTCATGCGTTCTAGATTAAAATACAAAGTAGTCCAGATCAACATTGGTCTTACACACTTTTACCGTTCAAAAAGAAAAAGCATCACCAGCTTATCAAACAACTTAACTTCGACATCAAAACGCGATTTTCGAACGAAACCTCGCCTCAAGAAGCCGCGTCGGGCGCGCGTGCAAGTCACTCTTTAGCTCTCGCGCGTGTAACACGGAGAAAAGGGGGGCAAAAAGCGACGCTCGGCGAAAGCCCGCAAGAAATCCGATAAGGCAAAGGAGCGAGCAAAGATTTTCCGCTGCAGACGTCGCGGTCGCACGCACGCGCGAGAAAGAGTGTCGGACGATTAAATTAGTTTGCCCGGTGAAAATTGAAAAATTCCTTAAAGCGAGGCAGGGGCTTTTCGGCCGTACGTATAGAGAGGGAGAGAGAGAGAGTGAGGTTGAAGGAAAGAGGGGCGAGACAGAAGAAAAAACGACACACGCGTGCGCGCGCGAGTGAGTAGAAAGAAGTTTGCGCGGCGCGCCGCGAAAACTCGTTTAGCGAGATGAAAGGCCGACTAACGACTTATTTTCGATAAGGAAAAGTTAAGGCTCTTTTCGCCCCTACCACTGTGAGCGACGCCCCGCGCGCTTTTTGCGAGCTCTAAACCCTCGGCGTGGAGAGAAACCTGGGAACTCATTTTTAGTGTTTTTCTTGTGAGCTATTTTATTTATGTAAATGTTAGTTGCTGAACAAACATCAGTTTTTGAATATTATTTAATCTGATAGAAATTTTAGAGGGCAAAGTAGATAAGGAAATTATATTTTAAGCACAAAGCTCTCATTTTAAGACAGTAACGTATACAATATATACTTTATAAATGATATTATAGATATGTTTATTCAGCTACAAGATATAAGTACTTTAGTGTTTTGACATAAATAAATATTTATATCTTCTATAACTAAGAGAAACGATTTACTTACAAGGAGAGCTTCTTACCTCTAGATCATGGATTTGACTGAAACTTCTGGATGTTATTTTTTGAGCCATACGAATTAACCCCTACTTGAGGATTTTGTCGAATAGGCTTCAGAGACAAAGATAGAGTCGTTTTTCGAAATATCTAGGGGAAATAGGTATCCACTGAGACGTAAATAAGTTGATATCAAGACCTACATATGTCAGAATAACCAAAGAAAAATAAATAGAAAGAAGATTAAAAAAAATCTTTTTTCAACACGTGCGAAAAAGGCCCTTTTTCTGCGTAGAAAAAAGTGCAACGAAAATCGAACTTGGCGAGCGTCTGGCGAGGCCTCCCGGAATAGTGGGAGGAAAAGTTCTTAGTCTCCCGCTATATATGACGACTCGATATACCCGATCTCCCATTCCCTTTTCATGCAAAAAAAGATCCTATTCCTGCACTTATTAAAAAAATTACTATTTATAACAAGGAGCAATTGACTATTTACGGACTCGGATGATGATTTTGAGCACTCGTGAATCATTCGTGCTCAATCATCATCCTCGCTAGAAAAAGTCAAATTTCCTCCCTTGTTTCACAATATACTATTAACTTAAGCTTTCATTAGTTTAGAAATATTGATTCTCCAGAAAGTTCTAAGTAATCAAAGATAGCATAAAAATGGTTAAAAATTGACCTTGTTTTGAAACGATTTCATGGGTGATAGGAAGCCATTACCTACCGCCGCCACCTGCCTTTTTCATACGCTGTCTTTGATTGTTCATAATTTTCTATGGGATCAATATTCGTAAGCAAATAAATGCTTAAATTAAAGCTTTTTCTGCTTATTTTTATACGATTATTTTGACACGTTTAGATATCGACTTATTTAGGTCTCCGTGGACAACTCATTTTCCATAGCTATTTCGAAAAACTGCTGCGTCTTTGACCTTAGAGTCTGCTAGACAAAATCCTAAAACAGGTATAATTTTTTTTTGTTTGCTTACAAAATAACATTCTGAAGTTTTAGCCAAATCCATAATCTCGAGATGAGAAGCTCTCCTCGTTAATGTAATCCCAATAAGATCAAAATGTCTGACGCTATTAACTATCGAAACAAAAACTTGTTAGTAGAAGTTCAAAAATAACTACAAACATTTATGGATAAAAACAAAATCGATACTGTACATAAAACAAATGTTTTCAAAATACCACAAAATGCGGTGCAATTCAGTACGAAACTTTGAGCGATTAAAATACTAATCCGTGGTTAACACACGAATGAACCTGTAATAAAGCCCTAAAACAACATTCCCGGCTCATAACATCTCTCTGCGCGCACATCGCGCTATCATCCCCCAAAACAACTCTGCACCCCTCGCGTGCAAACGATTCTTTGCCCAAAGAGCCAGAACAAAAGAACTTAATAGTCCCCCTTCGAGTAGTATAAACCCTGTCGACGATGTTCCGTCATCCGTGTAACACCGAAACGCAAACCCGCAGTGGCCGGCGCGTTCCGCAATCTTGGAAAAAAATTCGAAACCCGAGACACCGGAGGGATAAAAAAGGCACATTCGGCGATGACCGTATAGTACAGGAAAGATGTCGTCGACAGGTCGGGCGTAAAATCAATGAAAAGTCAATTGCTTCGCTATATTATCTCCCCATCTCTCTCTATATATATCTCCCTCTCTTCATCATCTCGCCCCCGCGGCATCTCGTTTCGCAATATTTATTCGCTCCGCGGGAAGACTCGCGTCTAATGGGCGAGCGATTGTTCGAGCCTGCGTATTCTGCCTCTCTCTCCTCGAGGGGGTTATATTGGATTTGCCGCGGGTCGCTCGCGCCGAAAGAGCCGCCCGGTCATTTGGCTTGACTTCATAAGTCATTAGAATCAAACCCCGACGGGCGGCCGAGTTTTAGGGCGCACTTCTATGTATGTATACGTCTGCAGGACGGAGGAGCAGTAACCAAATTACATCAATCCTATTTCACATCGTTTTCACCAGGGCGCGATTGAGTTCGCTCGGGCAACTGTTTGCGCTCGTCTGTCGCTTATGTGTGTATATATACGCGCGCGCCGTAAGTCGTTTTGTGGCACGGTTTGAGGCACTTTTAGCGGGGATAGAACGGATTTCAGGCGATTTAGTACGTGGGTGGGCTTCGTGTAACGGGATTGCCGATTTAGGATTATGATGCTACGAAAACGATCTTTTGTTGGTTTTCCTTGGAGTCTTATACATTTTTTATGCAGTAATACACATATTTAAAATATAGTTGTTGATCCTATATAAAAAAGAGATGGACTTGAGATTGTCCCCTCTAATGATTTTGATTGGACGATGTTAAATGGACATGTAAAATTTGATTGGCCCACGATACGGCGCGCAAAGCGCGTATTGACACTAGTCGTTTAAAAGTGAAGAAGCAGTTCCAATGGCACTAATTGTTTCATATACAAAATAGTATAAGATTATATGAATCTACAATTTTATGTATATTGTATAGGATATTTGTTTATAATAAACTTTCGCCATGAATTCATAAATGTTAGATGTTTGTTTTCACACCGATTTGATTTCTGTTATAGTTTTAGAATATTACCTTCTGTTATGGATTCGATAATCTACACATAAGTTGTTTCCAACTATGAGTGCTATGATTCAGAGAATAAAAGATCACTCGTGATTATAACGTTTTGAATCCACACAGAAATAATATTGTATATCACAAATTGATTTGAAAATTGAAAAAACTCATGATATATTATTATAACAAAAATTGATGGTCGCCATAATGTTTTCAAAATATGACAAACTAGTATACATGATGGATAAAATCATTAATTTGCATATGAAAAACCTACATTCAACGATTGCTGAAATATACAAGAAACCACATAGTTTTTGTTCTCAATACATTTTAACTTTTGTGTTTTGTTTATAATTTAAGTCGTTAGTCGCTGATAATTTTTGAAAAGTTAAAACACAATTAAAATTGATGTAGGAATCTGTAATCTGCTTATATAAGTTATTATATTGTTAAACGTTATTGTTTTATAATTGCACGTGTAATTTGCATTGAAATTATGATAAAATGAAATTTTCAGCTGAAAAATCATTATTATGCTGCTTTTGTCGATGTTGTGCCAGAAACTCGTCAGAAATTCCAATTGCAGGAGTAAAACAGTGTCGTCTTATATAATTAAATCCACATTTGGCAGAATAAATTTCACAACAATCGCAAATCGATTTCGCAAGCCCCTCGAGCGATTCTCATTTTGATTATTTAATAAAGCGCGCGCGCACGCAATAAAAATGATAAGTAAAATTACCGTGCCGTCCGTCGATTCTCTAACGAAAATTCGATTTCCCGATATGATGGCGGATAAAGGGAGGAGAATTAACCGTCCTGCGCAAAACGTCAGATGAAAATGACGAGGCCGAAGTGCGTGGGTGAGCGAGAGCGAGCGCGCAATTACAGCGTTACAGAGAGGCCGAGCTAACGAAATTAATAATACGGGGTCGGGGCTATTGAAAAATGATTGCGCCAGATTGGCGATTGTGCAATGCCGCGGCGCTCGCACATTCGGTTTTTCCCCCATTTCACGTGACAGTGTAATTAGTTTTCGCGACTTTTTCATCGGACAATTCATTATCGGTAGAAGTCGGAGAGAGCCCGTACGTGTGACTGTGTGTGTATGCGAGTGACAAAATTGATAAGAACTTTAATGAAATAACTAATTATTTCCAAATTTAATTATGCTGTATAGATGTGTGCGGTAATTTTGACGTTAAAAGTTATTTAAAACTTATAATGATTTTTGAAAAATATGATTTTGTAGCTCGAAATGTACAGAGAACGTACAGCAAAAATAACTATTTCACATAGTAAATAAATCTCGCTAAATTTGTAGTATTTTTCGGAAACCCACATTATAATATTTGAAAAATAACTGCAAAATTTTGGAAATAAATGCGGTCTGTTATGGTAAGTCTTTCATACTTGAATTACAAGATTTTTTAAATAATTTTTACAAATAAGTATGGTATTTGTAAATTTTAATTATAAATAGAGTTACAAATATGTCATCATCATTTACGATTTTTCATAGTCAGGTTAGTTATAATTTTACTTACAATGGTTACTATATTTTGTGATTGTGCCATTATGGCATCGTACAGTCTGGTTCTTTTATATAAGTAACTATTACAAGAATTTTCTCTGTGTGTAATGTTGTTTTTTTAATTTAAAATTTATTATGTTTCTACTGCACGTGGAAAATTTTAATAAAAATTAAAACAAATAAACTATCGAATTGTTTATAACTACCATATTCATCTGTTAACATATGGTGTTTTTTTGTATATTTGATTATTTTGTAATCAAATTTTTTCATACCCGAAGTTACCGTAGCTGGAAAAACTATTCACTTTAAATCGTTTACATTCCACTTTTCGCCGCGCAAATCTCACCGTAATTTCGCCCGATTCCCGCAGTAGTGCTCGAGTTACTGACGAGGAAACGAGGAAAATAAAAGCTGCGGGAAAAGCTCGCGCAGTTCGCGCGCGCGGCCACCGCAAAGAAACCTTCGCGCCTCGTATCGGAAATGAAAGCCAGGGCGCGAGAAAACTCCGTCGGTGGAAAAATCCGTCGAAAAGGTGCAGCGCGCTTGCTCTACCGGGCCGGGAAAAACAAGGACGAGACAGGGAGAGGACGAAGAGTGGGGAGCGCTCGGGCATTTTGATCGGTAACTTCGTTTATGCGAACGACGCCGGGCGCAGAATGTTAGGAAACACCGATAACGCCGTTGACGGAAATATCGGCTTTTGGCGTGCGGGGGAGAGTGAGAGACTTTCAGCTTGTCCGAGCGGGCGCGACCTTTTCGGTGTTTTTTTTCTTGAAGCTCCCGACTGTGTATAGGTTTGCAATTTGTTTTTTATTCGGCGATATGAGAGCACACGTCGATTTTTATTGTTATTGACGATTTCTCAATCTGTATTCAGTTTTCTATATTTATCAGAATACAAATATCTGGATAAAAAGTTTCAACAACAGTGGGACGGTCTCTGATCTAACAATATATTTTATATTTATTTTTTTAAATAATTTAGGTGAGCTTAAAATTTTATACCGTACTTTTACCAAAGGGGAGATTTTATTCTAGGATTTTAAAACTTTTCATATAATCCTAGATGCCTTACTGACTGCAGATTTCTTACTAATTTAGATTTTGATAGATTCTTTTTTGACATAGACGATAGTATTTTAAAAAAATCATTACATTCAATGAAAAAGGTTAATTAATTTAGAAATAGATAACATGTGGCACAAGAATTTGCAATTAACTTGATGTTTTCAAGAGTTTTGATATTTTTTTTCGGTTTCATTTGATCAGTCGCAATTAAATGAACTTATTTTCATCGCTTAATCAAGAAGTTAATATGCAATTTTAAATTCTGATTTAAATTCGTATTTTTTTGCCTTCAATGTTCCGATTAAACGAAAAAAGCTCACAAACAATTTGAAGCACTGAAACGAAACGCGCGTGTTTTTCAACTGATATTTTAATATCGTGCGACTTTACATGATAATTGAAGAAAATAAGCAAGAATATATGCCATTATTCTCATAAATTGCTTATGATTTCATAACACCGCAACTTTTAAAAAGAATTTTCAGCCACGACGACAAATCAATTCACCTCCCGCAATATCTCCTAAAGAATAAACAACGCATAAACCAAAAAAACAGTGATAAAGCCCATGGTCACAAAAAGCACGCTCGCACGCAAAAGGTTTTACATTAGAAAGTCATAGAAAAAGGCAGATGAAATGCCCGTAACAGCGTAATAGAGCGCGCAAAAACAATGAACAATACGAAATGCGCCCGAGCACGCTGAAAATGCGACAATGAAAAACTAACAGCGTAGATACACCGCGCGAAATATGAAAGCGCGTGTGCGACACAAGAGGAAATGTTGATTGGAGGCGAGACGCGTGTACGTTCAGCAGCGGAAAAAGCGATGAAAAATGGAAGTAAACAGGCTGCGAAGAACGCACACGCGAAAACTACGCTGCGGCTGAGTGAGAGAGAGAGAGAGGGAGAAGAATGGAAAAGGGATAAACGAATGCCAAGGGCGCGCGGGGGGAGAGCGCGTGAGAGGGATGGAAAATGGAAAGAGAGGACGAGGAGCGCGGGCGCTGGTCTGGTGGCGGTTGAAAGAACCAATTTTGCCCTAATAGAAAAATCCTCAGCGCCGAACCCAATTTATAAACCCGCAAACATGGCTGGCGCGCCCCACCGCCGCTATATACGCTTTCGTTCTCCTCTTCCTCTCTGCGCCTTTGTGTGCGGGGCGCGGGCGCGCACCCATAGCCGCATCGAATCGAATTTATAAAAAGCCCGACGACGACGGCGGCAGCGGCGCGGTTTGTGTGTGCGCGCGACGTTTTGCCTTTTGCGATTTTTCCTTTTTATTCGGCGCCCCGCACACTTCGTATATAGCAGTACTGTGCATTTTCCCGTACGTGCGCGCGGGTATGTATGTATATATATAGGTATGCGCGAGAAAGACTCGCTGCTTCCATTTTTCGCGGGATTTCTCGTATACGCCGATGCGAGAGAATTGCGGAATATTTGCTGCGACGGCAGCGGTGGTGGTTGTGGTACGACACTGCATTTGCAGAAGGATATTCTCACGATGCGAGAGATTTTTCGATGGGCTTGAGTGAATATGCGCGCGTGTTCGCGAGGTTCTCGGGAATCGCGTTATTCTATGATTTGTGACTTTTTTGTGAATCATTCATGAAGTATTTTCAAATTGAGTATGTATATCAGCTGGATGTGTGGGAGGAAGGATCTAGAAATTCATCATGTTTTAATGGTACAGTGTTGCACTATTTTTGCAAGAAGAATGCACAATATGTTAATTAGTCAAATACAATATAAAAGTGGAACTTGAAGTGACTGATTTTGCATTTCTATCGCAGTTTGTAGGTAACATCATATTGGAAGGGATGTTACTCAGACTTTGTCTATAATCGAATTTTTCGAAGTGACAAAAAATACTTTTCGTCGTACGTGTCCGTAAAGTACATATACTTTACAGTCTTAAAACAGGCTAAAGTACGTAATACTTTATGGGCACTTATGACGAAAAATAATGTTCGCTCCACGGCCGTAAAATTTTACGGTCTTGTGAGAATTGTGCATCCTTGGTCCGTAAAATGCAACTTTACGGTCTAGGACCGAAAACTTAATTCTAAAGTACACAATGTAAAAGTAAATTTTTTAAAATTATATCAAATTGCATATACATATCTTGAAAATTTTCATAAAAGTAAATTATTACATTTAATGATTATTTTCAAATCATTTTAAGAAAAGAAGGCTCCAAAAAACGAATTCATTTTGAGGTATTTTATATTAGCATGAGAATAAATTCAATTTTAACAATGTACATTGCATTATTGTAACAACGTACTAGTTGCACAAGTTATAAATCAAATTATATTCTAAATCGGAGTATGAGTAACGTGCACTGAAAATGTAGTTTAACATATAGCGCCATGCTACCATCAACGCCTTTACCTGCAGCTATATATAAATTTGCTGTGTAGTTATTACACAATCGAATTAAGCGGCACTTGGCTTCTACCTAGTTATTCAAAACTTGATTTGTTGGCGGTACAACCGATTATTTGAATAATTATGCGAAAAATATGTCTACGGATTCGATTATTGTTATAATTTCTACTATAAAGTTAAAAGTAATGAAATTCGCTAATTCAACAAGTATAGCTTACTGCTAGGTACCTAGTAATGAAAATTTAATTTTGCCACAAAGAATCAATGGACTTTCCTCTAATCTATGGAGATGATTAACTTTTAACAATTTACACTCTTAAGAATATAATAGTAGTCTCTAAAGAACCCCTTTTCAAACTCCTCGCAATAATCACATTCGATCAGAAACAAAACAGATCGAATTACGAACCATCCAGTCCACCCGTAGCAAACAAAAAATCCACCTCCTGCATTTTCGCTACAAAGCCAATTTGAAGTTTTACCCTCTGCGCATATCCCGCGAGCGAGTTATCTCCCTCGGCAATCTAAACTCACTGAAATTTCCACAAACGAAAATCCGTCGCAGCAAGACACCTCATCCGCCCTCCCGTACAATCAAACCGAACCCGCAGAGCGATCCACCGCTGCGTCCCTTATCAAAGCGCGTAATCAGGGCGCGCAGGCCCTGGTATAATTATACGCGGCGCACATGAAAGAACTCGCGCGTAATGCGCCTCGAAGGGGTTGATAGGAGCGCGCGCAAAAGCGCAATGGAGCCCCGCGCGCGAGTGCGACACATGCGACTACAAAGGTATCCAGCAGAGATAAATGGAGCAGGCCCGCCGGACATATGCACGCAGCGTGCACGCGGAAGAGTGAGGGAGAAAGTCCTTTCCGTTCCATCTGTATATATACATACAGTGCGAGAGTTGGCGCAGATCCGATTAGTCGATAAAGAGCTACGCGCCTCGACTAATCGATTTTCGATCCGACAGAGTTAAAGCGCGACTCTCTGCACGCGAGAGTATAGAGTGCCTGCGTGTCCCGCTGCTCTGCGATTCCTTGCTAGATATCAATCTGTTACGCATGCATGTGTCGAGAGATGAAAGAGGGGAGAAAGCTTGATTCTCGATTGTCCTTTCGTGATTTCTTTTTTCTTTTTAGAGCAGGGTGCCGGCTTTGAACGATGAAGTTAGGTTGTAATTGTCTTTCGATTATGTTGGTCTATTAATATGGAATAAGAGTTTTAATACGATTTCATTTAATGGCAGTGAAGATATTACAATTATTTTTATACTATTTAACAACGGGATTTTCGGATAATAGCTGTGTCTTGAATTAGCTCATTTCATCATAAATTGAGTTTTACACCTACGGATGAATTTTTATAGTAAATTATTCTTTAAATGTACGAATATTTAATTTTATCTCGTTCACATTTACTGCAGTTATATTGCTTCATTTTTAGAGGCAATCAATTCTGAAACAATTAATAAATATTAAAAATTGAAAAAGAAGGAAAAAGAAAATGAGGAAATGACAAAAATATCCAATAACATATGTGGTTAACGCGATATGAATGACCAGTGCTACAAATAGCCCAAATATAGAATGACTCTTTATTCGCAATACCATCGCAATTTCGTCGGCGTTTTTCGTATATAATACGGATATTTAATGAATATCTGATAACTTACATGTATATATTCAGCTATATACAATTTAAAATGCTACTGCTATTTGAAAATCTATTTCTATTTTATGTTTTAATAATTTAGCGAATTATACCCTGGTGGAAATCCAAAACATTTTATAGCTAATAACTGACCGTTTATATTAGATCCTTGCTATATAATGGGAATTTCGCTTGTCCAGTTTCTAGCTCTCGATGAAACGCTTTTTCTCCCATTATTCGGCCATTTAATAGATTGAAAAATAGAATG
>UXGD01007050.1:0-11565 GCA_900474315.1 Torymus auratus | reverse complement strand
AAAAATGGTGTATTTCGATTCCAAATTGTCTAAACAACATTCCTAACACATTATCTCACAAACTTTTTTTTTTACTAGCACAAAGCTTCCTCTAAGAGGAAGCAAAATAATCATAATCAGCCACAACTACAGAATTCTCCTTCTCCCTCATCCCCGTCGATCCATCGGATCACGTTTTCCCAAAACTTTTCTCGCTCCTTTACTCCGACACCCGACCGATTGCACGTGTGCGCGCGGACGCTTAACGGCAGCTTCGAACGACGTAATTTCCCCGAAGATATCTTCTAGGGGACGTTGTTCGCTCTTTCTCCCGTTCTCTTTCGTTCGCATGCGTCGCCTTATTATTACGTGGGAATCGACGTTCGCCCATTCGCTCCTCGCGAATATAAGAAAAGTTATCGCCGCCGCCGGGCGAAATCGTTCTGTTTTTAAGCTCTGATAACCTTAATGGTTACGCTCGCGTCTAGTAGTAGAGAGCGACGTTTTCTTCTTTTTAATAAAAGTATTTTGCGCTCTTGGCGCGTTTATTATCGGCACGCGCGAGCCCCGATTATCCCCCGGATTTATTGTTATTCGTTATTAGGGGCAGTTTATGTAGGGAGCGGATATGAAAGTTGCTGAAGTGTTATCTGACGTCGTTTCCGCTCTTTTTAATGCCGGAGGATGATTTGTGAAAGGGGTTTTTATGGGCGGTGCTGAGAATTTGACGGTTTTTGAGAAAAGTGAATTATCGTACGGAGATGAATTGTTGCGAAGAAGGCAGTTTTCACAGTGGGATTCTTCTATGAATAGCAAAGTATTTATTAGCCGAGAAAGTCTTCTTATTTTATTTATAACTACTTCTTCATTTTACTTATTAAAAAATGTAAAGGTTGAACGATATCCATTGAGACAATAAATTATTTAAGTGATTTATCATTCCTCTAACAAATGTCAAATTTTTTGCAATATATTATTAACAATATTCAAGTAAACTAACTTACGTAACCGATAAATTACAGTAGTAGATCAAAGCGCCAGTAACTCACCTGTAACACAAAAACAATTATTTCGATTAGTTATATCAAACATCAACACATGACATTGTTACAAATTCTACATCTTTCTCAAACTAATCTCCTAATTTTTAGCCATCCACCATTCCTCCATCCCAATTTCCGGATCCCCGGCGACCCCCAAACCCTCACTTCAGACCGTTCCCGCGAGTACAATCGCACCTGGCTAATCATCATCGAGAGCACATCCGGCACAAAACACAACCAATGAACGCGTGCAGGGACGTAACGACTCGAAAACTATCGTAATCGTGCTTCCCTTCGCTAGCCCGTCGATTATGTGCTCAGGGTCGACCGGGAGCGCGGGGACCCTCTCACACCCTTGGGGAAATATACCGCATACCATAGCCGACGAGTCTTTGATGTCGCGCCATTTTCTTTGATACCTCGGCGACGGCGCGTAATGGACTCCCGGGGAGCTGGCTCGTCTCGATTGCTGAATCGTTTGAATTCTTATGACCATCGGCTTTCGTGGACTCGAGAAGGGAATTTCGTGTTATTGTGGATTGGTGGGATGTAAGGTTTTTTTTTGGAAGAGATGTCATTGAATTGGTATTTTAGTTTGGAATTTAATTAAAGGGATGAATGCGATTTTTGTTGTAATAATATCACTTTATTATAATGAATTTAGTTTTCCACAATTTTTTTAGAATTCTTTGTTAAATAATGACGAAATTTGCAAAATACTAAACGAGTTTGCATAATACACACGTATGATATATATATTTTTCCATTTTTTTGAATGCGAAAGCGGCAACAAAATGAAAGAGTGCGAAAGGGCAAAAAGGGGTTTTAGAAATTTCAAACACAAAGAAATTTTAAAAAGGAAGAACAAAGGGTACGATTTTTTTCTTTTTTACTAAAAGCACAATATCAGATGAAAATGATACGACGCATAATAGACGAGCGATTCTTTTGTGCTTAAGTAAGTCATTCAAAAGCAGTGGCAATCCAACTATTTATCCAATCCCCTGTAGAATATTTTTCAAAGCATACAGTATACGCGGAGAGCCTGCATTAGCAGGGAAATGAAACGAAATGTCCCCATATGCATACTTAGTTATACTATATCAAAAAGCACTCGCCGCACATCAAACGCTCACTTTTCATTCCCGATATCCAATAATAAACCTCGCAAAGCCAATGAAAGTACTCGCACAGCCTCCTCCTCCTCCTCATTAAACCGGCCCTCACAAGAAAAAGAGAAAATTATCCTCTCTTAGCCGGAAAAATCTCTCGTCTCATCAAACCCCCACTCCCACCTCTCCTTTATATAATTAAAACCCGCGCCCTTGCGCGCTTTACATGCCATACATACCACTGCTAACGTACAAATGAGGGTTAGAGGGGAAAAAAAGCTACCCGGAAAAGGCACAAAGCTTTGTAGCTGACGACTAGGGAAAACTGGATTCTCTCTCTCTCGCTCTCTGGGAAAATCAAGCCGCGAATATTTTCACGTCCGTCGGTTGGAAAAAAGAGAGAGAGAGAGAGCGAGCTGTGTACACGCGTGAGCGTCAGCGGCTATAGTGCGCGTTTGACCCACTTCACGTGCGCGCGCGTGTAATTGTTTTTCCTCTGGCCGATTGATTGATTAAAATACGCACGCGTTGCGCTTTAGTTTTATTCTCTTTTTTTTTTCTACCCGCTGCTGCTCTCTCCTTTTATGTTGAAATTCGTCGCTGCGGAGGAACGCGGAAATGGGTTTGTTCAATTATTACGCGCTTTGTTTCAATTTATTTGCGGATACGATCGATGGTTTATAAATTAATGGAAAAACGCCCGAGATATGCGGTGGGAAGCGTCTGTTGAGGCATGGTAAATTTATGAAAGTTTAATTTAGTGATTAAATAATTCTAAAATACTAAAAAGGATGAATACAGGAATAAAGTGTAATAATGTAATCGGAAATTATTTGGGCGAAGAACATCGTCGGGCTAAATCGGTATATTACTACTGAAATTAAAATTGTATTAAAACAGATATAATCAGAATTCAAATAAAGATAGAATCGATGTTTTGAATTCTCATTGTATAATAGAATGTCGCAATTTCATACATTACGATCATAAATGACATTTTAAAAGAGTCGCATTTAAAACGTATAAAGTCTCATCATACCCATTATCAAGCCGTTAATCTACATTTCTTTTTAAACCAACCAATTATTATTTCATTACACAGTAAACACACGCGAATATCAAGATACGCCAGATAATCCACGTACGTAATCCTCCCTCCTCTCTTTTTCTTTAGCAGACTTTTTTTACTATCACCTTCGAAGAAGCACGAATAAAAAGGGCAGACCGAAGGCCAACGAATTTTCGCGCTGTATTTCAGTCCCGCGGCTAAAAATATAAAATTCAAAGATAGCGTCGCACCTCGCGACTTACTTTACGAAGGCGAGAGAGTTTACGCCGGCGCGCGGTCCGATCCGGGTTATACGCGTACTTTTTTTTCTCTCCTCCGCCTTATTTTTTTCTTATTTTCTTTACGGCTTTAGGCGGGCAAGCGACCGGAGAGAGAACTTGGCCTTGATTATGACGTGCGCCCCCGCGCTTTGAATATTATATGCAGATCAGATAATATCGCTTTATTGTGAGAGCGTCATACCACAACGAGATAGAAAGAGAGGTTTTATTACTTTTTTGAGTGAAATTGTTTGCCATCACGGTCCTTTTTACGTTGGCTAGCGACGTTTCGCATTCCCGTTAAGGTATAGTTGCGGGATCTTTATTGAATTTTAGCTGGAGGATATAGATTGATATGTAAAGTTTAAAAGGGTAAATGTTTACCGTCACATGATGTGAGATTTTCAGATTTACGGTACAGTTTTATAGTGTGATAGGTAGATACATCATAGCGAGTTGTAAAATGCTCTTCAAAACTTTTAGCGAAAAAAAAGAAAAAAAAATTTATTTTCACGACAGATGAATTTCAAGTGTTTATAGCCCGGTACACGCTGTAGAGAATTTAAATGGATTTGCATGGTAATGGTGACGCCGCCATGTATGAGAGCAAAAATTTTAATATGATAAAGTTGAAATTTTTTACCGCTAGAAAACAATGCGCACCGTACGCGAAAAATCCTTGAATTTCAAAATTTTTTTGAAAACTATTCGCAAAATTTAATCTCACCCGTAAAAATTCCGAATACAATTTTACCGTCATACAAAAAAGCCAATATCGCCGGGAGAAATATTTTAAAACAATCCAAAATACAATATACCAGAACCCTTCCGCTGGTAAAAATTCTTTTCCCGTTACATTCCATCACTAAATTTAGCTTCCGCTATCGATTCGTTCGAGATGGCATACGAAACCGAGGGAGAGGCAACACGCGCGTGTAACGCTGTTATATAAGTTATGCACCGCGTGCGGCGGAAGCAGCAAAAATAGCGCCACTATAGAGCGCCGGTTTCTCGGAATTAATATTCTCACGCCCGTCGACAGAGATGCGCCGAAAGCGAAACAATCTCGAGCAGCTGAGAGAGACAGATTGTCTTGTCATTTTGGGCAAAACGCGTTACTCGCGTAACTAGATGAACAAAGAGAGAAGGAGAGTCAAGAGAGAGGACGAATAGTAGGAAAACGAGCGGAATGGATGCAGAGTAGGAATTTAATAATATGCGCAGAGGCATTTCGAAATGCATAGCGTAGCTTCTTTTGTTTGAATGTAATGTTATACGCGGGTGTATACGTATCTGCTTCTCATTTTTCGTATCCTGATAGTAATCAATTCAGTTTTGACGCAGGAGATGTTGTTGTGAAAAAAAAATTTATTCTTCATCTGTCAATGTACGCATGCGCATAATAATATGTGCAGCTACTTACTTGCTTTCATAATTATTTTAGCTACTTTAACATATGTTAACAATACCTCGCATCGTTGTTAAATTCTAAGCCAACAAACACAGCCAACAATAACTTTCTCATTCCTCCAAAGACACAATTTCTCACCTCCCCCAAATCCTTCAAAACTATCCACCCCGCAGACGCAGTATCTCACCCATCCACTCATCCCACTCATCACACCCCCAAAAGCAGACTCTCAGCCTTGGAAATCCTGTCTAAGCCCTACTGCTCTCGCTCTCTCTCTCTTTCCCTCACATATACGACGACGACTTTCACATGAACCATATTTTTCCAGCCGCAAATGAAACGGCGGCGTTATACAGAGTCAACCGGCGCGCAGGGGAGTTACAACGCGCGCAGTACTATTACGTACCGAGAGTGCGCGAGAGAGAATCCGCTTATGCAGATGCGAACGATTATGCGCTGGCTGTCGGGGGTTACTTGACGCCAAGCGCAGCTGCCGCGACATGAGCTCTCTCTCTCTCTCTCTCTCTCGCTAGAGAATTTCGCACTCGCTGACACGAAGATTAGTTATCAGTTTACAAGCGCCGGAATTCCCGACGAACGAGAGAGAGAGAGAGAGAATGAGCGGCTCTTGTGCATGGTTGGACTTTTGCGGTACGTGTGTGAGGGGTAAAGTGAAATGGGCGCTAGGAGAGATTGTAGGTAGTGCGGGTGAGGAGGTTTTCAGCACAGTGCTGGTATTGTCGCGCGGATGGAGTGCCTTTCTAGAGCTGCTAGGTGCAATGAACTTGTGTGAAGGGAATTAAGGGGCGATGTTGTTGTTGTTGTGATGATGAAAAATTCAAGGTTCGGGTGGGGCGAATGGCACGGTTGGAGATTTATTACGACAGCGCGATGAATTTTTAAAGCGTGATGCGTGTTTTGTTTTGTACAAGTTGAACGTGTGGTGATGGAATTTCGAAGAGGACTTTTATTATTAATTTATACGATATTTAAGAGTATATATTGCTGAGTAATTAATAAAAGATGCTTTATATATATTTTGATTGATCGATGGGTTATGACTTAACATTGTTCAATGCCATTCTTACGACCATACAAATTTCCTTTAAAACTAATAATCATTACCTGATCTAACCTCTGTACCCAATATATTCACCCAGCAACGCGTCTCGAGGCACATCTTGCCATTACTCAACGCCATGACTAGCTACGACACTTTACTTAATACAATTAGCCATTCACTTAAACGCGAGTCGTCTCGATGCTCGCGCCCTCCAAATTGAGAACCCCCCGCATGCTTCTCTTCGCATTAGGGCTTTTTCCGTCGGCCATGCTGCACCTTTTGAGAATATAAGGCGTATATCGTCGAGAGGGAAGTGGGCCACGCGAGTGAGTTGCTTTTTGTTCGGTCGCCTTGAGAGGAGGACGGCGCGATGCTAATGGCGCGAAATGCAGTTATGAGGGCGTTGGTCGGGTTATGATGCAATCGATTGCTGCAAGAGATTAGAAATAGAGAAAGAGATGTTTGGTTAATTTAAGAATATCAGTGGGACAAATGATGTTATCTGTACCAAGGAGAAACAAAAACTTTAATCTATTCTTCTTCATGAAAGAACACTCTGACCTAATTTCGCTACCACTTTATCTCACTGTACAGCTCACCATCCATAACCATACTATGTTATACCCCTCCTCTCGGCATAATCACGCGAAACTAATCCGGCAACCTCGCTCTTCATTTCTCCGTTAAATCACGAGGGCGAATCATTGATTTCAAGCCTCGTCGTACAGCCAAGCAGTCACGAGGAATCGCCTCGACGACTCCCCCGTCATCTTCGTCGATTTCACGATAGATGACACGAGGGCAGCCAAGCAGTCACGAGGAATCGCCTCGACGACTCCCCCGTCATCTTCGTCGATTTCACGATAGATGACACGAGGGATTTTCTCGAGGCAGCTCATGGCCGTAACGACACTGCGCACGAGCGATTTCATCGAACGCGTGGTATATGCTGGAAAAGAAATAGAGAGAGCAGTGGAACCAATTACTCGAAGGTATATATAGCTACTGCCGAAAAGCAGTAGTTAAACCGGAACAGCCGTCGTCTGTACTGAGTCCCTTTTTTACGACCGCGTAAAGTCATAGCGAGAGCCTCGACCTCATTGATGCTTGGGCGCTGATATACACCTTGTTTTTGTCGTGTAGTTGATCAATGACAGCTAGGCTGTGTTCTCGAGTACATAGCAGCGTATTGGATTCTTACGGCGTCCCCCTGGCTATACTTAACTTTACGTGGCTTTGTAATCTGGCGAGTTATTGGGCATGAAACATACATGCGTCGTAAAAAAAAATAAACTGCTCGATCCCTCGACGAGAACGAATCGTGTCTGTTATATCGTTCGATATATATTGAATAAAAGCAATTTTATATCGTGAAAAACTGTTATTTTTTTAGCAATTGGTATATAATTTCAGCGAAGATCTTTATAAAGAGAACGTTCACCAATTTATCGCTGCTCCAACAGTAAACAGCTGTACACTTGGAATAATCTAGTATTCAAAGACGACGAGAACCATTATATTAACCCATGCAAACGGCACGGCGCAAAGCGCAAAATTGAATAATTAACGAAGGACTCCACCACGCGGTTGTCATTCTCCTCTACTACTCCCAGCTCCCGACCTAATTAACGATTCTATCCCTTCCTCCCTTCTACTGCACCACCCCACGTATACGTCTTCTCGAATCTCCGCAGGATACAGCGACGATGATCCGCCGTGCAAGAGATCGATCTCTCTCTATACTCGCCGACACATTTCCGGCGGCCGAGGCGCACGTGAGCCGTCGTCGGAAATTGCGTCGGATGCGGAAATCCTTGCAGATATCAGATGTACGCTCCCCGAACGACGTTTCGATGATGATGATGATGATGATCATGTAGGGAGATTCGGAAAAATGATACTTAGGTCGACGAAGGGGTGGGGATTATTGTTCATTGATTCGGCGCGGCGAGATGGCGAATTTTATTGTCAAGTTGGAAGATTGTTAGTTGGACTGGATTAGAGGGTGAGAGTATTGGAAAATGGTCATTGGTGTGGGGAAGATTATGGGGTTATCGGGGATGAGCTTTCATGAAGATTGAATTGAATTTTCATTTTATTATTTGAATAATTTATTTTATTCAAATTATTGTATTTTTATATCACTAGCAAAATTCAAACGCGCTTCGCGCGTCCTAATTTGTTTTTGGGGTTATGTACACTGTTTTTCCCTATGATTTAATTTTAATTAGTATCAATGATAATTAGATACATTTTTCAAGCAAAAAAAATCAAATGTTTTTATTCTATTTTAATTATTTATTAGTTGTATAAATGTTTGAGTTTTCAAATTCAAATCTAGCACATTTTCAATCTAAAAAAATTCAAATATTCGCGCTTTAAAAAAAAATCACATCGAGTCTTTAAATGACCCACTACATCCGGCCATCATTTTTTAAAGAGAGGATCTGTCGTTTTTACCCAGTAGATACGGAAAATACATTTTGTGAAGATCATATTCACAGTATTTAATGTCTATTTAATGAAAAGAATATTGCAAGAAATTTTTCTTTTCAGCATCACATACCATCCCTTATTCCTCATAATTGCCAGTGTAAAGCACAACCCCTGACACTTCATTCTCCGGCAAATTAAAAAACTGTAACTCGATTTCGTTATTACAACTTTCTAAACGCCGAAAAACTTTTAACTACCCAATTATCCTTCATCAACCCACACGCACGCTTTCATTCCCGCGCCTTCCGCTAGATTCAGTTCATAATTCTAGGCAAAGCGTGCCGCGAAATGCGCGCATTAACGCCCGGCAATTTCAAAAGCATGCATATGCCACATATTCAAACTTCCTACATAGTTCACTCGCAAAATAAAATCGCAAATCGAATCAGCGCGTCGGCGCATCGAGAAAAAACGTTCTTCTTCTTCTTGCTTCGTAAGAAAAAGAAGTCGAGAAGAAGATAGAGCGCGCGCACAGGTCGTGAAAAGGGTCAAGCGTGAAGACTAGCGAGCTTTTGAAAAAGGTCGAGTGGAAATTCGATTTTCCGCGGTGTAAGTCGTGTCTTCTCGGTGGGGGGATAGAAAATCGCTTCAGCTACTCTCGGCGTTGCTGGCAGCCGTCGTGCGGCACGTCGTTGTCGTCGAAGAGTCAGCAACGGTGCGACGCGCTTGTCTGAAAGTTTTTAGGATCTCTGCGCTCGTGATTGCGGTTGACATACATGCGCGAAGTTGAAACGCCAAGATACTGCACCTTTTTTCGACCGTTTGATCTTATAACTTTTATTAAATTATATCGTATCTTGATTCGGTTTTATTTGAGAATAAACGATATAAGGTTCGCGAACTGTTACCAAACAGAAAGGAAGTTATCGGAATTCTATGATTTCGAAATACAATAAATTTAATTATTAACAACGTCATATATCTACACATTTAAATATTGATCGTATACCGAGCCAAAATATTCAAGATGGCAACGATTTAATGCCAATATCCTCTCTCTAAAAATACATCTCCAATTCGTTCAACCTCTACCGAGCTAACTGCCCGCATTACATCATCCCAAGATATACCCCACCCGCGCGATGATTTTTCGCACAGCGATTGGTCCCACCGACACCGCGTCTTTCGGAAATTCGATTTCCCGTGACCCTTCCACCCCCGCTCCGTCCTCCATTTCCGACTGAAAAATGTTTATCGCATTATCACGCCTCGCGTGGCTTTTGGGTCGTCGCGCAGGCGGGAGAGAATTCGTCGCAGCGAGCCGTGTAAAAGTTTCTCTCGCTCCCCCTCTGTATTCTTTTTTTATGCTGGGCGTCGGGACGCGATGTTTATGAGATGCGGAATAAATTTTCGTCTCGGGATTAAGTTTTCCGTAATAACGTGCTTAACGGTTTCGATTAAAAAACATGAGGGCTGTGTATGAGTGTTGCCTACGTTCAATTTCGCTTTTAAAGGTCGCGAATGCGTTTTTGGATTAGCGTGTGCGAGTATACCTAATTTTACGCAAGCGTGTTTCGTAACAGCTGTATATTCAAGCGTAATGTATATATTGGTAGATTTTGTGTAGAGCTGCTCAAAATGCAAAGGTAGTTCTAGATTGTGTATAATAATCGTGTGTGTTTGAATAATATTTCTTAAATGATCGGCTATCATAAAAAATGGTTTACGAAATGGTAAATTTAAAATTACTTTTAGCTGATATATAGATGTAATTTTTATTCTATAGTCATCAAGTAAAAGTTGAATTTTAATTAACGTAAGTATAATATTATTATGGAATATTAATCAACACGCCCCCTCGAAGCCACAATTCAATTACAAACACGTGCCCACGTTGGGCCGCTCGAGCATTATTACAACGCGCGTGTGGGGGTTCGTTCGAGCGCATTGATGAAGAGCCGATCAACATTCGACATAATTAGCGATAAGCAAGCGCTCGCCTACTCGATTCGCTCGATTAGCCAAATTATCGATAAGCATCGACGTCGAGTGGGTGGCGTCGCGACAGGCCGTTGACGTCTCAACGAGTAATTACATGTTCTCCGGCGGTATAAATATTTTTTTCAGCTCTTTAAAAGCTCGAAAATGAAGGAGAACTAACTGTTTTCGGGGAAAACCGAGGTGGAGAATACGGTGTTTTACGGGCGTGGAGAATGGACGAAACTTGTATATCTTTTTCGGGCTTTTAATTAAAACCGTAAATTGGACTTTCCGACTGATAAAATTAAAACGTTCAAAAAAACTTGATTAAAGTTTGTGAAACATGGGCGGTGCATTCACATTAGAGCGAACGCGTAGTTGCCCTGCTAATCCTGGCATGTGTACTAAGAGAAATCTCTGGGAAAAGTTCGGAACAATTGTGCACGGACTGTATGGAAATCCAAATATACTTGTAATATTTTAGAGAAATTTGAAAATTGAATTTTTTTTTTTGTATTTATATACAATAATCAAGTAGCTTATCTGTAACTCAATAATGTAATTCTTTGATACTATAATTATGATTAGTAGTCTAGTTCGCGCGCTGCCGCTAGGCGGCCCACACCTTCCCTGTGGCCTACGTACTTAAGTAAGTCGGCCCGCGGATATATATCGGCGCGTCGCCGACTACCTCGTCAACCTTTATCACACGAACATCTCTAAGGATGGTACATGGTCGTCATCAACTACCGAAGTTTATTGAGTTATGATTATTTCGATAAATTATTACGATTAGAAAATGTTATTTTCAAGACAAGATAAGATTCTTTAGATCCTTGACATCACAATCTTGATATTGTATCGAAAACTGTATATAAATATTGTATCGTTTATTGTCTTCAAAATTGAGGAAAGACAATGCAATATCAAGATTAATCTTGCTATATCTTGCAGCCAGTAACTACACTGAAAGAAGAATTGGTGAGCAGCGCCCCCAGAGCTGCGTGGCCGCTCCTCATCTACTTTCGAGTAGCAGCTACTCGATATTTGAGGAGCAGGTTCACAAAACGTATCGGGGAGCGGCTCCTCTCTCATGTTAATGTACATAGAGGACCTGCTCCCGATCACATTTCGCGGAGCAGTCCCTCTCTATCGAGTAGCTGCTCCTCGATGAGCGAGTAGCGGCAACTCGAACGTAAACAGAGCAGGTAC
>UXGD01007049.1:0-11566 GCA_900474315.1 Torymus auratus | reverse complement strand
AA
This sequence comes from Torymus auratus, assembly GCA_900474315.1. Taxonomy (NCBI): domain Eukaryota; kingdom Metazoa; phylum Arthropoda; class Insecta; order Hymenoptera; family Torymidae; genus Torymus; species Torymus auratus. Next base: position 11,564 of record UXGD01007049.1, on the reverse strand, counting down.
CGCCGATTTCATATTCAAAAGAACAGTTGAAAAAAGTAAAAAAAAATCGTCCATTTAGGACTTAATGGGTTAAGACATACCTAAGATGAACGCGGAAGTTAATTCCGTCCATCCGTTCAAGAGTTATGACGGAGACAATTTGGTTTCATACATACATATATACATACGGACAAATATTTTTTCTAAACCTATTATTCTGACTCACTAGGAGAGAGTCAGGAGTCCGGATATCGGCTTCAGCTAAAACTTTGGGATAGGTTTTTGGATATAGAAATATAAAGAAGTTCTGGGCACTTTTAGCTTTATTTGAAAAAAGTCTTAAAAAAACCCTTTCCTTAAAACGACAACTATTTACCTTCAGCATATCTTAAATATCATTTCAAGTAGAGAAAATAAAACTAGAGAAAACGAGCTTTCATTCGCTTTTTTAAAGATTAAAGATGTTTATTTCTTCCAAAGTTATGAACGCTTGAAGTTGAGCGTCAAAAGTCCACCAAAGATGCGCAGGTAGTCGAACAGTGAATTTTGGTGATTAATCAGTGCGTTTTCGATGCTCAAATTTAAACGTTCATAACTTTAGAAGGAATGAACATTTTTTAATCCTTGAAAAAGCGAATGAGAGCTCGTTTTCTCTAGTTTTATTTTCTCTACTTGAAATGATATTTAAGATATACTGAAGGCAAATAGTTGTCGTTTTAAGGAAAGGGGTTTTTTAAGACTTTTTCAAATAAAGCTAAAAGTGCCCAGAACTTTAGTTTTTTCAGCGTTAGGTTCTAATATTGCAGCTTTCTTTATATTTCTATGTTCAAAAACCTATCCCAAAGTTTCTGCCAAATCCATGAGCCGGACCCCTAACCCTCTCCTAGCCAGGAACCTCGAAAACATCGAAATTCATCAAAATCTTTGATTTGACAATTTTCATCGTTACAAAGCTCTTTCTTTGAGAAAGTAAAAGAGGACTATTTGAGTCCTCGACTACCGTTGTTTATTGGTAGAAGAGCGTGGTTAGTGTTGTATGAGTGCAATAAAACAAAAACACCGCGACATTTGAAAACTGTTTGAAACGTTACATAGCGAAGCATTGAGGTTAGGCGTGCACGTGGTCCTTTAGCCGTGCCGCCCGGAAGTCTCCAATTGACGCCATCTTACGCGCGAGCACTTTATGGTTCCGGTCTAGCACTGTAGACCTCCGCTCTAAAGCTACACCCCACCATTGTCGCTCGAAAAGCTACAACGGCATTGCCTCTGGCTACGATACACACTACAACGACTGACGACGCGCGGCGCACGCTTTGCTGTTGGCATCCGGCTCGGAGGCATGCATCGGCGAGCAGCGCTGGAGTAGGCTCACACTCGAAGCGACAACGCTACATCTGCTTATATGAACGTACTGTATGAAGATATAGGTTACTTGCAATTTCACAGCTTCGCTCCTTCGAAACCGTTGTACGCCCATTACTAGCGAACCTGACCGAAGAGGTGCTGAAGGATCAACTAGCTCTCGCTTCATTAATTCAGAGTTTTCGGCCAACCATGCTAAAAACTCCGGAAGCTAACAGAACGATCAGCTGTCTCAAAACCCAGCTGGAAGGGCTTGAGACACTGTGGTCAGGATTTTTTGAGAAACACAAAAAATTATTAATTGAAAAAGAGACCCTTAAAGAACATGAATGTCTCGAGCGAAGTTTATGATACCTCGATTACAAACTATATTATTACTAGAACTCAAATATATGATGTTATTACGCCCGGACGCCGGCAGTCGACAACGCAGGCAGATGAGGCCTTCGCTGATATTTTCATCGGCAGCCCTGCTTACAAAAAGCGGTTACCTCCGATCGATTTGTCCCAATTCTCCGGCGATAGACTCAAGTGGGAGACATTTAAGGGTATGTTTCTTGCCTTCGTACATAATTTTCCCACTATTCCACCAATGCTAAAGCTATAGTACTTGCCAAGAGAAATTGCCAAGAATATTAAGAACCTACTGGTCGTCGTTGAAAATTATGAAAAGATGTAGCAAACTATAGTTAACAGGTATGGCAATAAAAATAGTTTATTAGCCCACCTGTAGCATAAAAGGGCGTTGAGGAACTCAATCGAGTATCCGACCTCATGCGTGCATCTAAACAAGCCCTCGACAATCTTGAAATTTCTCCTGCCGGAGATAGCAGGCTTGTGGATCGCTTACCACATGGCGAGTAAGCTTGATCCTCTAAATCTACATGAGTGGGAAAGAGAAGTTGACAAGGTGAAGGGACATTCAACTTATTAGTTACTTGAGGAATTTCTATCTCGGACGACCCAGATACTCGAGAACGCTTAACGTCAATCCTTGGGGGCTCGTAAGCCGACTACTCAAGCGGACACGGTGAAGCCCAGAACGTGCATAGTCTCCAAGTTGCGACGGACGTAAAGAATACGTGTAAAAAATCCTAGCGAAAATACGCTTTATGCTCGGGGCAACATTTTATAACTCAATGTTGTAGTTTTAAATCCCAACCTGTTCAACAGTGAATTGAAATTAAAAATCAATTAAAACCACTTATGTACTAACAGTCTAAAACCTAATCATTTCGTAGATGACTGCACGGTGGACGGGAGATGCTTCGTCTGCAGCGACAAATACCACACGTCTATCCACGTCATCTCGGAGAAAAATCCCTAAGAAACGGCACCGATAAGCGCACTGGCTAACACAATACGCTCGAGACCTGGACATCCATTCCATTCAGCAGGACTCGATGCTGGTTACCAGTCCGATAATTAACAACCAAGTACTACTGGCTACGGCTCTCATTCAGCTGACGGACCAACACGGACAATCAACCGTAGTCCGAGCACTGTTGGACCAAGGAGCGGAAGCATCGTATTTGTCATCGAGACTGAGCGTCTAACTTAATCTCCAGATCATCCCAATCTGCATACCAACGAAGGGTCTTGGAGACGTGTCACTTTGAGTGTCTACAAAATTAGCCACAGGTACTCTTCACTCACCTATTAAACCTGACTTTTGTCGCAATATAGAAGTCGTGGTGATAAATAAATTAACTCAAAGAGTATCATCGGAACGAGTTAATGATACATTGTGAAATCACTTATCTGGACTCCAATTAGCAGAGCCAGTGTTAGCTACTCCGAGCAAAGTGGATTGTATAATAGGCTCCGAGTTATACTGTTCGCTGCTACCAGGAGGCATTGTCCATGGTCCATCGAGGCAGCCATCGGTCTAGAAAACAGTTTTCAGATGCGTGATTTCCAGGTCCACGTCTTAGGCGTTGCGAACGGAGCAGACCTCATCACTTATCCGAGCCCACTTCACGGCTAACAACGACTCTCTTTACGAAGCGCTGCAAGCCTCTTTGGCGAGTAGAAGAGTTGCCTGAGACGTGAATCAGATCTTCTTCTGATGAAGTCTACGAGCGACTCTTCGAGGAAACAACAAAATTGGATCCGCAACTCAACCAAACCTAAGAGCAACAAATTGAATTGCTATATTATGTTGGTTACGCATGGAGGCTAAATTGAAACGTAACCCGATATTAGCTCAACTGTACCAGGACTTCATGCTAGAGTATCTACGTTTAGGCCACATAGAACTAATGTGCAAAGAACCGGATCCGAGTAAGTCATATTTCATTCTATACCATGGCATAATGCAAAACCTTAACACCACCCCAAAGATTAGAATTCTGTTTAATGCCTCACAAAAAACAACAAATGAGCAGTCTCGTAAGGAGCAAGTGTATGCTGACCCTAAACTTCAATCAACTCTGTTGCTCGTCCTAACACGGTGGCGATTCTTTGCTGTCGCTATGGTTGCGGATGGAGTAAAAATTTTCGGCCAAATAATTGTACGCCCACAAGACATGCTATATCAGCTGATAGTATGGCGAGAGCATCCGGAGATACCAATCAAATTGTACAAGTTACTTACTGTTACATACGGTACAACCCCAGCACCATATTTAAACTCGAAAATTTCATATCGAAAGTCCAGACATAATTTCCGCCACAATGACGAGATGGAGACTCATTGGATATATTTTCACGACTGATATCAAGAAGATGTTCCGTCAAATCCGGTTGCACTCCGATGATAGAAATTAGGAAAGGATTGTTTGGAGAAAAGATCGCAACAAACTAATCCAGGACTTCCGTCTAAGAACGGTGACCTATGGGACAAAACACGCCCCGTTCCTTGCTATTTGCGTTCTTTAGCAACTAGCTGAAGTCGAGGAGGGAGAGTATCCGTGGGGAACCAGCGAAGGAGTGGACGATCTCGCAGCAGCTTTTCGACTGAGAAACCAGCTGATCGACCTTCTAGCTTCTGTCTGCATTCAGCTGGGAAAGTGAAGCGCAAAACATCAAGACCTGCTAAAAGGTCTCTCGAAATCAGGTGGAGTCGAGCACTCAATCGACTTGACAGAGGTCGTACCTACCTTGGGGTTACAGTGGATCCCTCAGAGTGACCACTTCTGCTTTAAAGTAATTGTTTCCAGCCCTCCGAGAGTCATTACAACGGGGCACATTGCCTCAGAAACGGCCAAACTATTTGATCCACTCGGTTGACTAGCGCCTGTTTTAATAAGAGCAAAAATATTATTACAGGATCTCTGGTGATGCAAGCTCGACTGGGACTCTCCTATCACGGGCGAATTATTTAGTGACTGGACGATATTTCGCAGTCCATTAGTGGACCTAGAGAGCATTCGTATCCAAAGGTGGTTCGGTGTCAAACAAGAATCAGGCTGGCGACTTAACGCGTTTGGCACTACAAGCAAACGTTTTTATCGTGCATATCGGACGCCTACCTCGACGTATCGCTGCCAAATCCAAGATGACTCCGACCAAGACGGTCTCGCTACTACGGTTGGAGCTGTGTGGTGCCATACTAGCAGTCAGGCTGCTAAAGAGTGTATTGGTGGAACTGCCGAGCCGGCCAGGCTCCCTACACTGGTGGTCGCACTCAAAGGTCGTATTGGCATGACTGGACGGCCACTCTTCTCGTTGGAACACTTTTGTTGCCAACAGAGTCAGTGAGGTGTTGACTACTTTTCCAAATGCGATGTGGCATCACGTCCCGTCCTTGGACAATCCCGCCGACTGTGCGACAAGAGGTTTTACCCCACAGCAGTTGCAAATATCGTCTCTGTGGTGGAACAAGCCTCTCTGGCTGAATGAATACTCGATTCAGTATCTATACTCGATTCAGTATCTATACTCAATTCAGTGTAACCTCCTAATTGAGCATTTAATCCCCATTCAGTCTTAATTTGAGTATAACGCTCAATTTACGAGTGCTCCCTTCAATTGAGTATCCAATTGGGTGTTACTCCCAGGTTTAGAGCAACACTGAATGTAAGACTCAATGATTTAATCTCTAAATATGAAATTCCCTGTGACATAATTCTCTGTGAACATATATTTGTATTTTTAAAATACTATCATCTAGAAAATCAGTGAAAAAAAAAGTTCTGGAGATTGGGATCGAACCCGGTCTTGCTACGTATGAGCCGCGCGCCTAGTCGACTCAGCTACAGAGATCTTTATCAATTTCAGTATTTCTTTGAAGTATAGAGGAACACTAAAAATATCACTTGACTTAAATCTTATAATTTTAAGTTCCAGTGTATACTGTTAGTTGTTGAGTACTAATTCCCAAATTTGAGTGTTTTCTCTTTACAGTTGAGCGTGCACATCCAAATTTGTGTGTATACATCTTGTAGTTGATCAACTACATCCAAATTTGGGCGTATACTCTTAACACTCGAGTGTATGCTCTGAAAAATTGAGTATGAACCCACAATTTTGAGTGTATACACTTAAAAAATGGGAGTACACACTCAATGTTGAGAGTTAACACCGGTATATAAGTGTTTACACTCGAATTTTGGGAGTATGCACTGAAAAATTAGCGTTTAGACTCAAATTTCGATGTAAACAGCCAAAAAATGAGAGTTTTTTCCGTAAGGGGCTGCACGGAGGAATCCAATTGATAACCAGCCATGTACATGGCTCGGTCTGCATTCCGAGAGCCTGGCACCTCTTTAAAGCTATGGCCCGCAGCTGCGTGAAATGTGCGCGATTTGCAGCACAGGAGACAGTAGAAAATGGCCCCGCTCCCTGCAATTCGCACTGTTCCACTTATGTTTGTCTTGTTGTTAAAGCAGTACACATCGAGATTGCTTCCGATCTAACAACAGATTCATTTTTAGCTGCTTTTCATCGTTTTACCTCCCGACGAGGTGACTGCAAAATGGTCTACAGCCACAACGCCACCACGTTGAAGGGAGCTGCGGCTGAGATCAAACGGTAATTCTAAGCCGCTACTTCGATGTCGGTAGAAATCGCTGCAAGTCGCCAGGGACGAAAATACGTGGAGCATCATCCGGCCTAGAGCTCCTCACTTTGGCGGACTGTGGGAGGCGGCAGTTAAACTTTTAACTACAACTTTGTCAAGGTAAACGGAGAAGCCGTGCTCATCTATAAGAAGCTCCCTACTTTTGCCTCGCTCGTTGAAGCATGTCTTAATTCGCGCCCCTTATACACTATGAGCAACGAGCCGAATGACTTTAATGCACTCATGTCTGGGCATTTTCTTGTAGGTTCTGTCCTCTCCACCAGGCCATTCACGGAGGCTGATCTGAATATAAGCAGGAGGTACCGATGGTAGTTGGTTGCGAGAATGCGCAAGAATTTCTGGCATCGATGGCACCATGAGGACCTGCAGCAACTTAAACTACGTAACAAGTGGCTGAAGGCTTATTGTGCTCTACTGAAAAATTTCACGTGAGATCTCAGGTGAGAACTTACGTAAGATCTCGCGCGAGATCTCACGCCAAAATCTCATCTGAAATTCTGGCTCGCGAGCTGCTAAAATCACTCTAATGATCAAAAATCAGTTTCTGGGAATCAGGAGTTGCCTATTAGGTTACGCCATCCCCCAGATAAGTTCAAAAATTGATGTTTTGAAGCGTTTTAGCCATTTTTTTACATTTTTAGAAATTTCACACATGGGATCTCACGTGGGATCTCATATTTGTAATTTCTCACGTAAAATCTTACGTCAAATCTCACGTGAGATCTCATGTATAACATTTCTAAAAATATAAAAAATTGCTAAAACGCTTCAAAACATCGATTTTTGGACTTACCTTGGGGGTGGCGTAACCTAATAGGCGACTCCTGATTCCCAGAAACTAATTGTTTATCATTAGAGGAATTTCAGCAGCTCGCGGGCCAGAATTTCAGATGAGATTTTGCGTGAGATCTCACGGCAGATCTCACGTGACTTCTCACCCAAGATCCCACGTAAGATTTTTCAGTAGGGTGTTTTTCGAGTAGGTGACATGGTGCTTATGAAGAAAGGCCTTCAGCCTCTGTCAAAATGGCCAGTGTTCATCCAGGGAAGGACGGCTTAATTCGGGTAGTTACGATACGCATCACCACCTTGAAATTCATGAGGCCGACTGTTAAAGCAGTTCGACTTCCTGTGGACGCAGGAGGTCATAGAGATGCGTGACCGTCTGTCCACCGTACCAGATGAGGAGAGCGAAGATCGCGTGACGGCGGGCAGAAGCCGCTTCAATTAACTATGAAGAAACATCTACCAGATCAACCCAAGATTTTAGATAGGGCCAATAGGGATTAATTTATTAAAGTTCCAGTTTGTGATATGGCAAATTGCGTGTCACGAAAGGCAGAGCACCATCCTCCATGTACTCACACATACGCAGGTATGCCCATTCAGAAAAACCCCGAGACATGTGTCTTTTTATTTGTCATAAAGAAGTACCTCCTACAGTTTTAGCCAAATCCAGGACCCGGATCCTCGGTGTGCTGCCCTTGTAAGTCAATTTCTTTTTGTCATGATAATAAGTGAAAAAAAATTGGTTTAATCATGTTGAAATTTTGTGGAAATGAAGTTTGTATATTTATCGTATAAGTCCTTTAGGTAAAAGAATCGTCTATTTATGGCATATTTGAACTACATACTATACATATAGGAACGATAAATTCATTTAGAGGAGGCTACATGCCAATGACTTCGCAGCGGTTTTTTTTATTTTTTGGGAAACACACAGCTGTCTTAGGTCTCAGAATCGGCAAATTCCTGTGCTACTATCGTGTCGATAGCACTTGTGCTTCCTCGGTTTGAGTTAGGTGTCGTGCTATCTTCATACGAAGGTGAAAATACTATTGCTATAATAATGGAAAAAGTAATATTTCACTTTTGGAAACTTTACCGTTTTGTTACGGCTAGAAAGCGGCAAATTCCTCAGACACTCTTGTCTTGTCATCTGCATTTTTGTACTATATCATTTATTTAAAGCAAAAATGTGGCTCAATTCTAAGTAACTGGCGATGTGATATCAGTATCTTTAATTAGTTGAAGAGGTCGGTGATGAAGGTGTATAACGGCTAATGAATTATTATTTATAACAAAAAAAATAATATGTTTTTATTCTTTGGGAAACACACAGCTGTCTTATGGCTAAAAACGGCAAATTCCTGTGTCACTCTCGTCACAATAGCATTCGTCTTTCCTGAGTTTCAGTGAGGTGACCTTCTATCTTCATACGAAGGTGACAGTACTATGGTTATAAAAATTGAAGAAAAAATATTTCACTATTGGGAATTGTCCAGTTTTGTTACGGCAAAAAAGTAGCAAAATTCTATGTAAGTGGCGTTGCGATATCTGTTGTTTTTAATTAGTTTTTATTAGTATTAGACAGCTCTGCTCTGCCAATTTGGGCTAAAGTTAGCAGAACATTCGCGTTTTTTTTTAAATAGTTTTGGCAAAATTATGGTTACCACGAATGATTTACGGCTAATTTACAGCAAAATTATCTAATAGTGTATTTTACCCGTGGTCAAACGTGTTTTGTTAACTTGAGAGACGTGTACAGAACCTTGATGTGGAACCGTGCACCATCAGGTTCTTTTATTTCATTACAGACCGCTATTATAGAACGTGTAAGATCTTAGGTTCCCTCCTTGATTCCCTCCCTATTCCTATCGAAGGTGGCCGGTGCTAATCGTCGTTTCTTCGTCAGCAAAGGCGTGTGTGTTGCTTCTCTGCTTATCTGAATTTGGTCTTGGATCGACAAAGGTCTCATGAACGATGGAGGATTTGCCTTCCTTGGGAAAGGTCGGCTTTGTCTCTGAGTTGGCGACCTGCAGTTTCACTATTACGAATACTTCGAGAAACACGCTACCACGGTGATTGGTTTTCACACTGCCCTACTCCGTTGCCTATGCATCAAAGTCCCCCCCCCCTTTCCAGTCACGACTAGTAAGCAGTATGTTCTTGGAGCGCCTCTAAAGTATAATATCCGCAAGTATTTATTGAAATACAGTGGTACCTGACATAAAAACGCGTTACTTCGTTAGAAACAGCATTAAACAATGTTAATGCTCAGACATTATAAATATTGAATTTCGTGGTTATTTTGGAAATATTATGTTCAATTGTAGACAAAATTATGCGTCTCCGAATATCGTACTCAGTTTAGTACTATCGATTGATTGAACAAATAAAAAGACATTGTTTGCGGCATTTCTTTATGGAGAATGTACATAAGTGCTGTGCCTTACTATGTTGTGCTATACTATGCTGTGCTGTGCTATGGTATACTTTTCTGTGCTGTAGTATGCTCTGCTATGCTATTGTATGCTATGCTATGCGTTATAGAGCTACGTTCCTGCTTGGTCAGTATTTAAATTTCAGCCAATCAGCGGCATAGTTATGGAAGTAGCCAACGCAATAATAGTGCGGACATCGCATAGTACAGCATAGCAAAGCACAGCAATTAAGAACATTTTCCCTTTAAAACTGTCCTCATAATTTCTGTGCTATGGGCCCTACAATGTATAAATGAAGTTTTTACATAGAAAGCGGGGAATTTGCGAGATATAGCTCACAGGGGGCGCGGCCCCACCTAGTTATGGCTAGCAATACATGTCAAAATTAAAAAAAACTATTTTTACCTATTAGATCGATGATAACCATGGGGTCTTCACTGTATGAATTGGAGTTTGTTTTTTTCCGATGATGATCAGGTTCGGGAAGTAAAAAGGCTGCTACATATGGTGTAAATATAGCTGTATACATAACTAGTAAGAGGATTATCCAGTCCCATGCTGCTTTGAATGGCGAATAATGTAAGATAGTCCATTTGTGAATTCGGGGTGACTGAAGCTTATATTCTGGAAGTACATCGGCACCCAGAGAAAGAACCTGTAGATCAGCCAATAATAAATTATACCAATGTGCATGTATTGTCTTAGACTATAAAAAGAACAATTAACTCTTTATAATTATTTTTGTATTATTATATATGGTCCAATCCATAATACTTGTAATTATTGTGTGTCTTTTGTTATTTAATTTATTTAAATTGAGATTTATCTCTCACAGTCTTATAGAACTGCTACATTACACAACTAGTGCTCAGAGTAGGTGATATTCGCACGAGCTGTAATAGAGCGAGGATAGAAAGTACCTGCTAGCATGCATTCCGTATACTATTTTAATTAACTAGGAGAGGCTCAGAGATCCAGATCACGGATTTGGCTGAAACTTTGGCATAGGTTTTTCGATATAAAAATGTGAAGAAAGCTACAATATTAGACCCAAACTCTCAAAAAAACTAAAGTTCTGATCACATTAAGCTTTATATTGAAAAAAGTCTTAAAAAAACCTTTCCTTAAAACGGAAAATGTATAACTTTAGAAAGTCTTAAATATCATGTCAAGTAGAGAAAATAAAACTGGAGAAAACGAGCTTTCATTTGCTTTTTTAAGAATTAATAAATCTCGATTCCTTCAAAAGTTATCAACGGTTGAAGTTGAGCATACAAAGTGCACCAAAATTGCAGGCAGTCGAACAGTGAATTTTGTGGATTAAACAGTGAATTTTCGATGCTCAATATCAAACGTTCATAACTTTGGAAGGAATTGAGATTTTTTAATCCTTAAGGGGTTTAAAGTCTGGCTAAAAGTCTAAAAAATTGGAATTTAGTATAATTAGTCAGATATACTTATTTTTTCAACTCGATATAAAAAACAACTCTACACCTCAAAAATATACATAAAAAACTACATTTTAGCACCTCTCTGGCTCCTATATTTTGATTTGTAAGTCTGTAATATGACCACTAGATTGAAGTATCAATGTTTGTATATCACCTCGGGGCACGTAGCACTGCTCTAAAACGCTTTGACCAAATGAATGAGAGAGTTGGGAAGATCTTGTTTATACATATTTACACAGAATAAATGGAGCAGATTTTGAAAATAACCACCCAATTAATTTATATATATAGAAATATGTGAAAAAATTGAAAAAATCATTAAAAAATTATTATAAAATTATTGAAAGTTGGATATTAATGAGTGTATTCAAATTTTTAAAAAATCTGCTCCATTCATTCTATGTAAATGTGTATAAACAAGATTTTCTCCACTCGCAGAGCAGTGCTACCCCACATAGCATGAAAGGTTCCGGAAGAAAGTTCCAAGGAAGCTTACAGTGGAAGCTTATCGGAACCTTCCAGGGA
>UXGD01007048.1:0-11568 GCA_900474315.1 Torymus auratus | reverse complement strand
CACATTTAATGTTTGTAATTAAAAATGGATTTCAAGACTAATATTTTTAACAATTGTTTAAAAAAAATAATAAATTTGAATCATTTCAAATTTCTGTAAAAACAACAATAAATTGATAATTCACATTTTCTCAAAAAAAAAGTTGATGATATATAATTATAATTATTTATAATTCCAAAACCAAATAGTAAAATCCCGAATAAGGGTTTGTAAAGTATTCGAAGTTCATAAAATCTTTTTTAGTCTAAACTAACTTAAAACATGCGTTTATTGTATAAATATCTCAACCATTCTTGATTTTATTCAATATTATTACGTTTATCATATCAACTAAATAAAAATTCACGAAATTTAACACTCAAACCACCGCTTTCCAATAATCCCCTAAAAAGTCATAAATTTCGGTATACCCATAAAAACTTCACCACGTTGTCGAGCGAACAAGATAACTTGGCCCCAACTCCACCTTTCACCTGTACGTACCCGCCACCAATACACCTCATCGGCAAACCCTCCGGAAAATTATCCCTCTCCGATCATTATCCGGCGACTTTGTCCCCATCTTCCACACACTCGCCTCTTGTACACTTCTCAAATCAACGAAAACAATCAAGCCATACAACTATACCCACATGCACACACATGCATGCTTGCGCGCAGGTGTATCACCTGCAGGCTGCTGCACACACGCACACACCTGCGCTATCGGCGCTCGCTCGCTCTACACATAGTGGAAATCGAAGAGCGCGAGGAGTCTCGGAGGATGTGGTTAACCCAGAGCGGAGCTTTTGCCGGGCTTCTGCGGGCGCATCCCGAGCGTGTAATAACAAAAGCGAGTATAGAGGGAGAGAGAGAGAGGCAACGGCCTCTCGCAGCCCGGAACACGAAAGTTAAAGGGGTAGACGACGCGGCGGTGCACACACAGAGGAGAGGGACTGTCCTGCTGCTGCCCCCGCATCCTGTTCCTCCCGCGTACAGTTTGAGGTTTCGAAGGAGAGAGAGAGGGAGAGAGAATATTTGCTGTCCTTGTTAGCGGGGTTGTCTCGGAGGTGTACGCAATTGTCGGTCGGGCGCGGAAGGTGATTTTGGGAATGTATGCGCTGTTTTCTAAGTAAGAGATCGAGCGAATTTAGATGTTTGAATGAGGCAATTATATATAGTTTGTCATGCATGCAAATGAAAATCATTGTATAATAGATATTTCAATTTAAAGTCATAATTATATATTTTTGTCACTATTTAGGAAAATCATTTTAAATACTACCGATATTTTCTTTAAAGAATGTTTATAAATTAAATAAATTTACTAAATATATAAAATTAGTTGAAGTTGAATGATGTAAAAAATAGTTATAATTGAAATAAATATTTCAATTATTAGCCCTACGTAAAAGCCATTTTTGGAGCTCTAGAATTAACATAACGTATCAATTTTTCCAAAAAAGGCCACTTTTTTAATGAAAAAATTTGGATCACTCTAAAAGTTAAACTACACTATCAAAACATTATAAAAGATGAACACGTAACAGATTGATCGTATATAATATTGAGAACATACATTAATTAATTATATAATACTTATGATCAAACTCTCGTAAAGTTACATCGATTAATGTAGAGTCCCATTTGCGTGAACAATTTTACGGACTCCTCGACGCGCATTTTTAATTAAACATTAATCCAACACGAAATTCACCCGATCCGCCAACCATGTTACGATAATTTCTTCAATTAAAGAAACTTAAAATAACAACCCTAACCGATTAATTTAAATCATTATCCACTACCTCGATCTCAATTTAAATATCATCGATAACGATAAATAACCCCTCCTTCCGCAATATCACTCCACCATTCGCAATCGTTCGAAAAAATTAATCCAACCCCTCTTACATCATCATCATCATCATGCGCGCAAAGATACCGTTGGCCAATTCGTACGTATATATCCATTTAAACGAAATAGGCCTCGGCTCAGGCATTTAACGTCGCACCTGCGCGCACGCGCATTTTTCCCGTCGGAATCCTCCTCATGATGTGCGACGGCTGCCGGTCAGTGAAGAAGAACATCTGTCAATCAGCACCGCACCTCTGCGGTGTGAGAATGTGGCGGGAAAAACAATGCTCTCTCTCGACGAGAGGCGCGAGAGGTTTGGAAGAAGGAGGAAATAAAACCGACAAATTTGAGGAAGCGAGGAGGAAGTGCAAAGAGAGTATTTAACGGGGTATATGATGGCCGGTTTTATTGAGAGATGAAAGTCGAGGTAATTACGGGTTATTATTATTAAATACAAACAGTTGTAAGAGGCCGAGAAATGATTCTTTCACGGTTATATTACCGTTTCGGATGGTTCTCATAAAAAAATAGGTAGGTTCCGAGTTTCCGGATATAAATTAAGTAGCCTCTCAAGTCTTAGAGAGAAAAAAAAGCATAAAAACCCATCTGTAAATACAAGTATCCGCACGTAACATTTCAATCAACCTCGCCTAAACCCGTACCATCTAATCCCTTCATCTCTTCCCCTCACTACACACTCCCTCCCTTCTTCTCATACAAATTTCGAAATCAAACGCCCGCGTCCGCTAAAAAAAAGCGCACCACACTGATACCCTCGGAAACCTGGAAAAAAGTGCACCGAAAAACGACGAACCTCTGTTAAAGAAAAAAAAAGAGACCGATCCTCTCTCTATATGCTCACGCACGGAGAGAGAGAGAAAGACGGAGAAAGTGAACGAGGCAAGAGCGTATAATGTGTCCAAAAGGCACCTGCTGCTGCCGGCGCGCACCGGCTATCTCCTTCCCATCGAGCTGTGCAGGAGGAGAAGGAGGAGAAGAACGTGCGTGGAGGGAGGGAGAAAGAGAGAGAGAGAGGCAAGTCCGAGTGTCGGTGATGCTATCTCGGCTCCTCGAGACCAGCGGACCACTTATATCGTTAATTGCTCTCACTTCCGTTGCTCGCGCGCGCTCGTGTGCGTGCAGAGCGCCTCCGATACGAGCATTAAACGCGTCAGCCCCTCTTTGCAGTTCTGCACGTTATGTGCGCGCGTGGACGTATATATAAGAGATTGCATGGGTATGTGTGTGTACACAGATTATTAGGGTTTGTGAGTGTGTAAGAGTATGAGCTTTGAGTATGTATATGTGATGTATGTGTGGGAGAATGAATTGGTGCATGATTCAATTATGGAAAGTGATTAATCAAGGTGGCTGTAATTTTTTTTTTATAATTTTGTTGATATTATTTTGTTCGAAAAATTTATTATTTCAAATTAATCGTGCAGGATCCGAAGATATAAAATATTTCTGTTACTTATAATAAATTTTTTCTTCTCAATCAAAAAGTATAATTCATGTTATAACAATAATTATTATCTGATTATAACTATATAAAAACCGAAATAAAAATTCTACACATGTTTTTTTGTTTATAAGAACATTATTCAGTTCCCTATAACAATCTTCCCGATTATCAGTCCAACATTATACCTGCTGAGCGCATGTGCAGGTGGAATATCAGTTACCCGGCAACATATAGCGACACATGCGGGAATCGAGATCGATAATTAAGGAAATGTTTCGACTTCTCCGCGCTCAGGAATCCGGTCCCGCATTGTCTACCCATACCGAGAGCCACGAGGAAAATTGGGAAACACAGAACACCAAGAGGATGCGCCACGATAACGCTACCCATTATATTACACTATACACCCGCGCCTTATTTATGATTCTGGGCTATACCAGCGCGCGCGCGCGTTTATCTCGGCTTTCACGGATTTTTCTCACTTAATTATGTACCCATGCGCCTCTACTCGCGCTCACGCGCGATGCTTGTCGAAATTTCGGCGCTAATTGGGCGCAGGTGCAGCTCGGTATATATTCGGGCTATAGCGTAATTCTCCGATGCAAGTGTGTATCTCGCGCGCTCGAGTTTATCGCGATGGGTTTATTATTGTGTTTCCCGGCCGCGCGCGGCTTCCGACGAATGATACTCGTTACACTTCGAATTTGCACTTTTGAAACAAGCGGGGCGTCGTTTTCTGCGAGCTTGAGTATAGACAAAGTGCAGCAGCGCCGAGTAGGGAGATGCTTATCGCCGAGCCGTGTACTTATATGCACGCGTTTCTTTTTCTTCAGAGTGCTATCTACCACTGCGCTCCAGAAGTATAAACGCTGTATGATATTTTTATTTATGAACTGTACGCGTATACGCTGTGGAAATTATTATTTAATTTTAGCAAAATGTATAATTTACAAAGATACTTTACTCGCCCCTGCCCCTATGTGCGTTTTACAACTTCTTCATTTTGTGTATATAATATGTATACACACGCGTAGCTCTCTGATTTAAGTTATGTACATGACGCTCAATCTTATACAAATTTGTACGCACGTATATATGTATAATTGCTCGAGCGCCCTTAAAAGGATTACTTTTAATTTAAAATTACGCGCACGCGAAGCCCGCGCGCCGCGATATATTTATGCCCGATCGGTGTAAGATATTTCTTCATTTTGCTGAAGCGCGCGTATATAGCTTTTCAAAAGGGCCGAGAGAACTGATTTACAGCCTGAGAATCGCGAATTTGTCGCCGAAGAAATAATTTCGCGGCACGCACGCGAGGAGGAAGAGAGAGAGAGAAACCAGTCACGGCCGCAGACGTATAAATTTACGCGGCGCACAGTAGCCGCGTTCTTTTTTTCGCACTCGCAGAGACGACGAGATTTACCGGGAAAGATTAAGGCGTCACCCCGTGTGTATATATGTGTGTATACGTATGTACACACTAAGGCGCATCAGAAATGTCTACTCGTAATGGAACTCGTCGTTCGTGGAAATCGGGCGATTTTTCATAGCGTAATATAAGAGACATTAAATTATTTAATTTCGTTGAATGCGAGTATAGTATACGCGAATGTAAAAAAAAGTGCACGTATGTAAGAAAGGCATCATTACGATTTAATTGCGCGTGCCAGTGTATAAGCGTTTCATGAAAAAATAATTTTCTTCAATTAGTCTCGATTTCCATTCAGATCTAGCTTACAGCGCGTTGCCCAACCCGCTTGCTCGCTAGCAATTACACTCGGCCGCGGCTTCTATTAATACAGAAATTCTCGCATTGCAAAATCCCATACTTATACTACCACTCTACACTACCTCAATATTATTCGGATAAACAACAAATCACTTTCACAACTGTCTCTCCACTTTCTATTATATACACCACCCTGTGCGTATAACGCAAAACTTTTCCTCAATATTCAAAATCAAACTACTCTGCGCATACTCCGTATAATAATCACCATATATATCACCTATCAGCCATATATGACTAATTATCCTTTCGTATACATATAAGTAAAGAAAAAAAACGGAACGATCGTTCGTTCGACGAAAGGCCATAAATAACCGTTTATCTCCCTGCGCGCGGAGCGGCGGCCGTTTCGTCACGCGACTACTTTTGCGCAAGATCACATGCGCGCACGCGGAGATTTGCATGTGCAAGCGGTAATCGATGGGTCCCGGTAGCCCCGTTGATTATCGGCGAGAGAGAGAGGCGGATATCGGGGAGATTTGTCGCGCCCCGGCGCCGTCGGCCGATGACAAATCAGCCCCTCCGATCGCGTCACGCGATTGCAGAGTCGCGCTCGATTAGAGGTGCAGCGCCAAGGGTTAGTAACTGTGTTGAAAGGTGTGAGAGGGTAGCTGAGTGATTGTGTGGATCTACCATAGAGTGTTGGAGAGAGGTTTTGATGGATGGAAATTGGGGTTTTACCGTGTTTAATAATATTCGAGAGTGTGGTACTTATATATTGGGGAAATACGTGTGAACTGCGAAATGGTTTCTCCCATGTTCCTTATACAAAGGCAATTATTATTGTACTGTAGCTAGTGTTATTAAAAGAAGTGAATATTCAGAACAATTGTGATTAGTATATTTTGAAATATTATTCACACTTTGATTAAGTGTATTACTTCGTCAATTAGTCAGTATATGGGTATTTTGAAATTGCGTTTTAAAGTCTTTTCAGCTCTCATCTACTTAATCGCTTCTCTTTGTATTCTTTGAATTGAAATCCTAATTTTCGTTATAAATGAGTAACTGTTTTCGTCATTCGTCACGGTTCAGTATACCCGAAGGTGTATATATATAATCATTTAATTTGTAATTAAAATACAGTCGCGTGTAATTATCGGCTGTAATATATATATATACACTCATATTCAAGTAGTAATAAGTGATTAGTTATTTATTTGGATGAAAAAAGAAGTTTAAGATATATGACTCCTTAACACTCAATTATTTGCGTCATTTATCTATCATAATAAAATGCCTTCCGGGCAATATATATATGCAGGCCATTAATATTTAAAAAGAAGTATTTTAACGTTCTCCACGCGCGTGTATTCGAATAAACACGTCAATTAATCGACATATCATTAATAAATTCATATTTCGTAACACAATTTTTAAAAAATAAAGAAAGAATCATCCGTATTATATTCAGTAGTCAAAAAAATTCTAACAAAAGTTCCGAATTTCGCACACGTTATATCTGCACCACCGGTACGCCTTAGCTCACCCCTCATATACTTTTTCAAAAAGCAAACGACCTTAAAATCGCTTCCTTCCTCCGCTCTCCCGACACATCCTTACACCCTAACTGTCCCTCGGCCGCAAACTCCCAAAAAAAAACTGGTACCCTACCTCTCGCGCCCCACTCTATATAATCGCCGGCAAACGACAACGTTTTCATGCGCGCATCCACCTCTCGGATCTCAGCTCGCGATAAGACCACGCCGCTCTCATTGTGTGTGTCCCTCTCTTTCACTCTCGCGCCATATGCCGGAGACGCGACGTTGCTCTGCTCGCGTCATATAAGCCACAACGGCGGCGGCGGCCGTAAAACGAAAATTGCGCGGCCCGTAGCTACTATATACACTCCGATACGCATCGCGCGTGCGCGCGCGAGCTTCCGCGCTAATTAGGATATTTAAATTTTCGGGAGGGCCACGCTGGGAGACGCCTATATACGTATACATATATATAACGAGACTCGAAAAACGGCCGCGTGTATAACTGCGTTGGCTAAACATCGGCGGGCTTATCGCGATGGTTATAATTAATTAGCCGCGATATGCGCGCGGGGCGAGTAAGCGAATTATACATACGCGACTGTCATGCACGGTGGTGTGGAATGCCCTATGTCGATAGTAGAGCTGGATATAGAAGTCTTTATTGTTTTCGAGGGGGTTGGAATAGAGGAATACGGGAACGCGGACGTTTTAAGTGGGCGTGTGCTCGGCGAGCGCGCGAGCATACGCTTAATTAAATCATCCGATAGTATCGGACGTGAGAGAGAGGAGCGGGCAGGTTTGCATGAATTATATACCACGGTTCTTTTGTAATTATAATGATCGTTTAAAATTTTGGAAGATGTTACGCGGGGAGATATATACAGAGGGGGGGAGCCGATGTTTTATTCAAACGATGCCGAGGCATATATTCCAATTATCTACATGCTTCTAAGCCTAACTAGAGCGACGTATGTTACACGCGCGTTTTAGGCCGTGTAATTATAATTAAGTTTAGTACGCGGTTAATCCTGTCGTTGACGAATTTACGACATTCAAGAGCAAACCGATATTATACTTTATATATACCGATAAATCAAGCATATACGCGCGCGATCGGTTATTGATATTATTCCAACCGATCGGCAGCTCTTACTCGCCGACATTTTCACCTTGTAAGCACTCGCGGATATATAAAACTCTCTCTCTCGCGCGCGGCAATCGCTCCATATTTCATATTACACATCATATAAACCGAACTTCTGGGTGCGAGCGCGCATGCATTAAACGCTCACGGCGCGCTCGCGATTCATTACGGATTTTTATCCCTCCGGCCGCGACCATTAAGCGCACAACGGGCGTCTCGGCCCGCGATAAATTGACCATTAACGGCAATTTATTACGACGAGTCGCTCTGTGTGTCTGTGTACAAAACAACGGCGCGGTGTATTATAACGGTATGTACAGCTCTCGAGAGAGAATGAGAGAAACCGATCGCGCGCATCATCGATAATCCGCCTGAGGCTACTGCAGTGCGTGGGAGGGTACATGGTTATATGGAGGCTACTGTGTGTATGTGTAAGAGAGAGAGAGGGGAGAACTGATAAGGCGGCAGCGACAAGTTGTTAAAGTGCCTGACGGTGTAATGTACGTGGTGTCGAGTGAGAGAGAGAGAGAGATGGGAGTGCGAAGTAATAGCGAATGGACGAGGAATCCGGAGTTACAGGGTTTATAATTGGAGGCGGGTTTACGACTGTATCGAAGGTGGTATAGGAATTTATGCGGATTAATATTGCCAGTGGTGGGTTTATTTTGTTGCTCGCGGTGGCGATGTAGCGCGATTAGTTGTGATTAGTTAATGGATTACTTTGATGAGATGATATAATTTTATCTGAGATTTTCTAACGTGTATAGTTAATTGAAGAACGAAATTCGGTCAATCATTTTTTTCCCCGCCAAAAATAATGGCTCTACGAGAAATTATTTCTTGTACGGTTTTTTTAGCACTTGGAATTGAAAAAAATTCTTTTGAATGTAGATAGGAACGAATTACTCCAATTAAGAGGGCATTGTGAAATCGACTTTAATGTCTTAATTATGCGCAACATTCTCTACCGACACGTATATATGTGAAATCAAATTCATATACGTAGGTATATAAGCAAATGCTTACACATTGTGCAAAATTAGCTAAAGAGCTCTTAAACGCGTACACGCGAAACTCGACAGGGGAAACTTGATTTAGCCTTATCCTTTCTCTTTTTCGATCATTACCATATATGTTTGATAAATTATTACAATATCTCGGTGTAGCGCGTACGCGGTTCCTGTGTCGAAAATGAAAATCAAATGAGCTATGCTGATAATTTATCATGCGGATAAAATAATTTAACGAAAAATCGAAAACAGCCATGAATGTTGTATTGAATTAAAAATTTTTTTTTCTTTCTCAATATTTTACCGAAAATGTTCTCAAAAAAAATATATATGTAAGCGTTGAACAAACATCTATAACATAGAATCATAGAACCTATAATCACACTACATATCATTCTTACAATTTAAAATAAACTTCATTAAATATTTTGTATCAAAATTGCCTTCATTCGATTATACCACCTTCGCGCTTAATAAACAAAAAAAATTAAACTTTCTCAGCTCACACAATCCATCATCTCCTCCACTATCGTCCCAAAAACTATAGGCACATAATCGAAACTAAAAGTGTTACCTATCAGAGACTCTCAAAACCCAATAACTCATCTCACACAGAGACGCATCGGCCTCAATAAAACGCTCATTACCAAATCGATCGGCGAGCGATGCATGCACTCGATATACACAAGCCCGAGCCCAAAACCTCTCTCTCTCTCTTTCAAAGATTAACGAGCGCGTTAACGCGTTAAACCTCGCCGAGTCCAAAACACAAGACCACATCTTCTCTCTTCTTTCTCTCTCCGCACCTTTTTACGTAACGCACTGCTCCGCTCTCGCAGATCGATGGGAGATTGAACGGCCGAGGTCAGCGCAAAGAAGAGCTGCTCTCTCGCCGAGATGAATCAAAGCTTCGCGCGTTCGAGAGAGAGGGAAGATGGATGGGGAATTATTCGGGCGAGCCCCGAGCGGGAGGTGGGGGGACTATTAATTACGACAAAGGAAGCCGCCGCAGCCGGACGATTAGTTACTTTGACCGAATTATCTCGCGGACAATGGCGAGCGGCCGAGCGCACAGGTGAGACGAGAGAGAGAGACAGAGAGAAGATACAAACGAAGAAAATCGAGAGCCGTTTACGCGTCTATTATCGCGCCTGAGAGAGTGAAGAGAACGATCGAGTGATGTGTATAGATTGTGTGCAGGCTCGAAGCGTGACCGACGGATTCGATCGGAGATGTATTGTGTAGGGAAGAAGGTGTCGATGATAGGTTGTGGTGATCGTTTTGTGCGGAGAGGATCGATCGTGATTATGTCATATAGAGAGCGGAGATTTTCGCTTGACGCTTCGAGTGCACGTGCGAGTGATGGGTGTGCGTGTGTGATTTGGTGAAGTCAGAGAGGCTTTCTTGTCGGGGATTGATGTAATAGGAATTTCGTGTACGGGGGGATGAACGTTTAGGCGGTCTATTCTTTCGGGCTTCGAGTGTAAAATGGATGAGGAAATACGTTGCTTTTGAAAACTACTTTAGGAGATGAACTGTGACTTTATACAAGTTACATTGTTAGGCACGACCTCGGCTGGGAGGCATAATTTCACCAGAGCAAAAATTGTTGGACTTTGAAAACTAAGAATGTACTATATATAAAAACTATTTTCTACCCAAAATGAGTGGCGTTTTAAACGTTTTCTGGGATGTATGTATGTATGTACGTCCGTATGTACATACTCAAGTTTTTCTATTATCTCAATCAAATTTTGATGGATCCAATGGAATTTTTGTCCAGATATACTCGTCTAATTATAAGTACCGGATAATATTCAGCCGAATCCATGTGGAATACATGTTTTTTTCTAAACATTTTTTTCTATGAACAATATTTTTGAAAAAACAATAGTGACATAATCAACAAAATAATCGACTTTTCTTCGTTACTTGACAGAATTTGATTTTACACAAAAATGTTAAATATAATAGTTAATAGATAACATTGAAACAACATTTTTTCTCATTTAACATTCCCATGTACAATCAGTTCCTGACGAACTAAACTATTAAAACGATTTTGAACGACTAAATACACGTGGAATAGTCGATTTTTGCTTATCATTTAATAGGATTTGATTTGAACATTTTTGCGTAAAACAATTTCTAGTGAGTTATACCTGAAATAACCATTAAAAACGCTTAAATACAATCAAAATAGTCAATTTTTAGCGATTATATAAAATAAATCATTTTTCGTGAATGCGTTACAGTATTAGTCAAAATAGAATATATTTTAGTACTTATTTGAGATAATAACAGTTTTTGCAATGTCGAAGGTCAAAGGTTCTCCTGAATAGTAGCTGCCGTGCTTCCTATGTAAAAAACACCTAGTTAATTTTTTAATTATCCTTACTGTGTGCTCATAATTCTTTAATTAATTTCTGAAAAAATATTTGATTCATCAATTCAAAATTTTAACACTTATTGAAGAGATCTTCAATCATGTGTTTTTGTCAAAAAAAAAAGATTTTATAAAAAAATTGCGTTTTCATTGGACACTATAGCAAGAGTCAAAATCAATCAATCGTAT
Organism: Torymus auratus; assembly: GCA_900474315.1. Lineage (NCBI taxonomy): Eukaryota > Metazoa > Arthropoda > Insecta > Hymenoptera > Torymidae > Torymus > Torymus auratus. The sequence goes on along the minus strand of UXGD01007048.1, from coordinate 261 downwards.
TGAAATTTGACACACATGTTGCTTTTTTATATCTTCAAACTGATGAAGTCGTTGTAGATTTTAAAATGTTTGATTTTGAATGAATATTCATAATGAATTAATATTTATAGTAAATTTAACTATGCTATTAGAGAATTATAGACATTTATATTGGTACATACCCCCCCCCCCCTCCCTCCCCTCATTCATACACATACGAATATGGACATGAGAAAAGTAGTGTATTTATATTACAAACGTGTATTTTCAACACACATATAT
>UXGD01007047.1:0-11570 GCA_900474315.1 Torymus auratus | reverse complement strand
GATTGGCCGCCGCAGGGCGGCGTAAAAAGGTCTGCAGATCGGCTGCAGCTTGGGGTTGTGAGCGGCGCGCTCCCCTCTACGTAAGTCCGCGGGCGCGACCCGTCGGCCGAGCTGTGACGCGAGCTTCTCCGAAGCTCGCGGAGTACTTGAGCGTTCGAGCGGGGAAAAAGTCGGGCTGGAACAAATTCCCAAAAGTCTGACTTTTAAAATAAAAATGAAAAGTAAAGTCCGCTACGGTTGCGGACGTCAACTTCTCCCTTCAAAATGAAAATTTTCTTACTTCTAGTAAATTTCCTCTTTTCCTCAGAAGAAATCCTTTTGTTATAATAAATAATCCACTTGCGAGAGTGGATTCACTTATGAGGTTCCTTAACTCCATATGTTTACTCCAATCAAGTAACAATCTGCTGGCGGCAAATAGATGAACCTTAAGCCGATTTTATTTTTGCCTCAAGAGGATTTCTACTAGGTCGTAATTCAAAATTCTGTTCTATTAACGGCAAGTAGGTTCTACTTGCTTCCAGTATCCTCTTTTTTCAGTGTACTGTGTTCTTTTGAAGATCGTAGCAGTGAAATTAGTTTATTCTGTATAGATACATATATTTATATGTATTCTTGCATTCTGTTAATCATATGCTCCTGTTTTAAATCTTATATGATAAGCTAATGGGGGACACGTATTCTATTTTCAATTTTTTGAAGGATAAGGCATGTTACTACATCAGTATTTCGATATATCTAGTCCCACCCTTTTCATTCATGCATTTCACGTACTCCTAAGCTACATTTCTATCTCTATAAGTACCATAACAATAAACGTTATTTCCAATACGAAACGGAAATAAATATGACAATAATATGATAAAAACTACACGGTTATCATCTAAAAGAATTCCAATACCATAAAATATTTACACTATTCGAACGCTACACTATTATAACAACCTTAAATCGATTAATCTCTCATAGACAAAACTAAAACATTTACCAAACTGCAATCCCAGAAAAAAGCCTCTCGTATACCAACGATATATACAAAACAACATCCCCACACACACAAAACACACCTTATCTCTCTCCCTCTCTATAATACTAGCACACACATACAGACACACGACAAATCGTTCATCGGGAATCAGCGGCCTCATAAACCCCGCGCCGATCCGTATCTCCATCCGCTTCCGGCGCGCGCGATGCGAAAAATCCCGCGGCGAGCTGCTGCTGCTGCTGCTGTTTGCGTACACATGCACACGCATTATATACTTACACGTGTTTTCCCGCTGCTATATAAGCTCACGCGTGCGCATAAGAGAGGGAGAGAGAGAGAGAGAAAAGTTGAATGAACGGCGCGTGCACCGGTGAAACGCGTATATACGGCTTTTTCAGGCTACGGCCGCTGAAAGTTTCATTCAGCAGTCGGTGCATGAACGAGGCGATTGTCATGAATGGAAGTTTTCAATATAAGGTTCAATGGGATGTGGATATTGGAAAATGCTATGTGTAGGTGGAGCACGGTATATTGAACTGCTTCGAATATTGATATACGTGATTTATTGTATATTATAGTCTCGTTTAATCAACATATACTGACATTAATGATTACGAAAAAGTTGAATTAACTTTTGGCATGGATAACGAAGCTACCTTTTGATCGATGCGCGCTTAACGACGCGCAAATTGAGCACGCCCCGCTCGACGTAGCGAAAAGATATTTATATTATAAGTGTGTGTGTGTGTGTATATATATTATATATACACTTTAGATGGACTTTAGATAGAACTTTGGATGAAAATGATGATTTCTTCTCATTGTTTGAGCATGCCTTTGTATACGCGGTCATCGCTTTGCCCGTAATTTTTAACTTCCGCTCTAAAAATGATGGCTATGCGGATTAAAATATATACCAACTGAAAATTAAATTTTATCGTTTTTTTTTTTAAGTTTTGTTTCGATTTCAAATATGTTTACACGTTATACTACTGCCTCCCAAAACTTTTCCTATTTACCATCGCATCTGTAATAAATTTCGCTCGAGGCCTCGAGATATATAACTGTATACACGTATATACCGACAATTCCAAACCTACAGCGAAATAATTTCATTCATAATTCGTCCATATACCTATAGGCCAGGCGAGCATTAATTCGCATTAACACTCAATTCACCGATCCTCCGTATATCAATCATCACTCTCTCTCTCTTTCTCTTTCTCTCAATTTGCATATACACATATACGCGCAAAAGGAGGAAAAAATGTCAATGAAAAAAAAAAAAACCTCAGGCGTCATAAGTCACCGCCTAATGACCCCACCTCCTTCTTCTCCTCTTATATACCTATGCACGTATATATGTGTGGGTGTCGAAACTGGGAACACGGGAGACACATCGGGTTCGGAAAATAATAGAGCGAATAAAAAGGGGGGGGGCGGTAGAGTCTAGTTGAAGAGAGGAAAGAAGAGACGATAAATCACTAATATATAGCGTCTGCTGTTGCTCTCCCACGACATTGACGGCGCGACGACGACTTCCCAGAAATCCTAGACGCGATCATCGTTTCCGGTCTCCCTCCACCTCCCATCGCGTATATAGGGATCGATTGCCCCCGCGTGCGAGTCATGTGTGCGATTTTCGCCTCAGCTTTCAGGCAGCTTATGTGTGTGTGTGCACAAGGCTCGGAAGTAGGTGTTGAGTTATCGGAATGAGAATATACGTGACTCTGTTGTCGACACGAAGAGGAGACTGCAGACCGGAAAAGGGATCGCTCGATTCGCGGAGGATATTTGTTGGTTTAATGATGGAGTGCGGCTTATCTACTGTACCTGCTTGGTTATAATGTCAATTAGTTAGTTGGGTTGGTCCGCTATGCTATACGTTTTTCTCTGGAGCGTATATATTTCATTCGGTACGTTTATGGAATTTTAAAAATTCATTCGGGAATTATAAAATTGTGACTTTGACGTCAGAGAAGATACTTTTTCCGAATATGGAAAAAGATATCGTCGAGAACATTTATGAATGAGCACTGGTTGAAATAACCTCGCACTATAATCCTTTAAAATTATAATTTCTTATAAACTTACATCCACATGCGCTGGACGTACATGATTGATCGGATAAATTAAATTATGAATATGATTAAATTAAGAAACTCTATCAAAGACTTTATTTATAAAATCTATAAAGTGTATAATAACCGAAAGGATATATACATTATACGGTATGCGCTATAACATTAATGCGCGCGGGCGCGCTTGTAACTCAATGCGATCGCGTAGACGTAGACAATTTCATTTATTCATTGCTTCCGTCATGAATATTCATTGGAGTAGTTTAAGATGGCTGAATGGAATCGTATTAAACTATTTCAGCGTTTCCGCCCATTTATAAATCCCGCGAGATTTCCAATATCCACGTCGCGCGATTATATTCTCATCTCTCATTTCTCCCCCTCCCCTCCTCTCTATCATTAGGTTACGTCCATTCCGATGGCTTCTCCGTGGCGCTCGTCAAAAATTCACCGTCTATTTCACTTCCACTACCTATGCTCCGTTCGTTATTATTCGAGCAGAAATAGTAAGACGGAAAACGTGCGGAAAAATCGTTTAATTTCATTCGAAGTTGAATGGATTATTTAACGAAGAGTATACCGCGGTGAAAATTATATTGTATAATATATGAAATCTTTTTAATATTGTAGGAAAGTAATAAAGTTATGAGAATTGTTTTAAATAATATGCGAAATGGTCAATTCCGAAGATGACATCCTGTTTAAATAGTTGTTAGCAGAGATAATGGGTTTATTCTGATTTGACGGCCCGGGTTATAAAGATTGGCACTTCTAAATTTATTACGCATTGCATACGTAATTTCAACATTAAAAAAACAAAATAAAAATGACATATATAGTAAAAATAAGATAATAATTTTATACAAAAGAAATAGTAAGTGGCTCGTGTTATTAGTATAGATGATATAAAGGGATAGTTGTAGTTTTCTATCATGAGTAAATGGTTTATAGCGTGCACCTTACATTTTTTTTTAATAAAAAAGAAATCATTTCGGAGCAACTGATTTCTAAATATATTTAGACGAATAAGCTGAAGCTAATAAGATATTAGACACACAAACACTTTGCTATGAGATAAAATTGTATGTCAAAATAACAATTATCTGCTACTGTATTTTTTAAATTATGCTCTTTATAAAGCCAAATCTTGTTATACATTATTTCCATCATTTAAACATGTTTTGCTGCTCTATACATTATACATTAAAGATCCAATTGATACAATTGATACAAAACCCATTATTACAAATATAAATGAGAAAGTTAAAAAAAACTCTTCACCTACATCGAGAAACTGGCCGTTCTAGGAGCCATATTCACACGCCCATTCAAATTTCTGTCAACAGCATCGAATAAGAACCACCCATCTCGTCGAAATTTCCCCCGCCTCAAATAAACAAACGAATAAATAACAAAATATATAGCCATTCCAGCTTACATCCTCCGCCTTCGCCTCCTGTGCTTCATCGCCGTTAAAAAGGCTCGTTTATACCGATAGGAAAAGGTGCACCGGAAGAGACCGGCCAGCCGGCCGCCAAATTAGGTAATTCCGAGAGCCGCCTCTTATCTGCCCGCCGCGCGTCATTAAGAAAAACACGAGCGAGCACTTCGATAAGGAATCCGAAAAACGAGGAGACCTCTTCCCCCCGCTGTGAAATATCGCTCGGGAGAATCGACAATGGATTTTTTTTATCAGCAATGACTTCCGGCCGAGTGTCCTTTATACGGGTATACGCGCGTTCTATACACGGCTCGGATATCGCTCGGATATTGGAAAAAGATGTTGGAGCTTTGATGGCGTGGTGAGTAAATTGATTGGACGATGAGGGGGACGATAGGTTCGTTTTCGTAATAGGGTACTAAATTTTCAGGTGGTTATATTGTTTTAGAAAATTCGAATAGCGAATTAGAATGTACCTACAATCTGATATGAAGATCAATTTTTCGAGATCGTTCAATGTACATGATGTAAAAATGTCTGAGAAATGAGAGAGATATACAAATTTATGTTGTTTAAATATTCAAGTGATGGCTGTTTCTCATTCAAATTGAAATATCGAAAATTCAGTTCTTTTCAAAGTTAAAACTGCGATAAGCGCTCTAAAAATCATAAAGAATCGAATATTTCGTTTTTTTTTTATAATAGATTAAAAATTTTAAATTATAATTCTAACTTATGGTAATTTTTACTGGAAAATTGCTCGTCGTTACGTTATTGTTACACTTTCAAAAGTTATTTATTTCAACGGATTATCATTCAGTTTGTTCCATTTGCCATGATAATTTTTTTCGAAAACCTACAAGAAAAGTTTACAATAATTATTATGCACGACATAAAAAAAAAGAATAACTATATATACGGTATCGATCAAACATAAGCCCTCTCTTCACGATTATCCCTTACATATCACCCGGCAACATCCAACTTATCATCAGACCTATACATTACACTACTCTTCGCGCGCAAAAACAAAACATCGAGAATAAATTCCTCGAAAAATCATCATCGCATATATATATAATACACATGCAGGCGCAATATATACGCACGAGATACACTTTCTGCCAGCGTGCATTCGCTTGACACACTTCGACAATGCACATAAACAAGCGGCAGCAGCGCTCTTGCGCGCGGGATACTTTTTATCGGACCCCGCGACTTCCGGCGAGCGCGCGCGTAACACATCCGGCGCGGCTCCCCTTTTTCCGCGGCGCGCAAGGACAAAAAGAGCCGCGAGCGAGCGAGTTAGGGAGCTATATAGCCGCAGCTAGAGAGCGAGATAGGAGAAACAGAGCGGAATAAGATGGGAGAGGAGAGATCGTCTCTCGAGCAAGAGATGAGCGAGAGAGATAGAGAGAGAGAGCAACAAAGAGACGCGATGGTGAGGTTTGCGGTTTGAATTCGTCGTTTGCACGGTGAGATGTGCGGTATACAGTTGGGAGGTGAGTGAATTAGACGAGTTTTATCTTGAAAAACAGAGGAGTATTAATATTTCGAAAAATGAAATGTTACAGTCTCAATTACACGTACTAATTTGGTAAAATACGTTTTTTTATGGGGTTTCACTGTTGCATTTATGTCGGGATGATGATAAGTTGAAAGAAACTTGTGCTATTTTAATTCTTAAATTGTGATTCAGTTTGTCTATTTGCCAGTAGATGGATATCCTATAATTTTAACAAAAATTTGTCTCTTAGACCACGATATAGTGCACCAGTTTGCTTCACGAGTTCGTGGTGTGGTATACACATTTCAGAAATTAATCATCCCGCGCGTATATCGAGAAAGATCTGTTGGCGACGTCCTCTTGAGGAACCCCTTAAAGCTAGTACTAAGGACAAAACACAGAAATTTCTTTATCATAAAAAAAGGCTTTTACAACTCTTCGTGGGATTTGATGCAGTAATTGAAAAAGTAAATTTTATTTTATCCAGAGTAGAGAATATAGTATATTACCCACCTAGCGAGGAAAGAATCCCTCACTTTCGGCTCGGATGGCAATTTACACGAGACTAGCGTTAATTTGGCGCGCTACGCGCGCCCTCTTTCGGCTATATCTCGCTTTCTTCGAGTTTTCGGGATCGATACGAGATTTCGAGATACCTCGCAAAAACGCTCGAAAACCGAACGAATATCGATCGCTTAATTTATATTAAGGATATAGGCTGGCCAACTTTACTCCCGTGGAGAGTATTCTATTTTTCACCATACCCCGGCCGAAAATACCATATTCACGTTTTTGAGCTGAGAACGAATGTGGCACTTTATGTTTACAAGTTAGTTTTAGGTGCAGTATAGGTAGCGGATCATTAGATTCTTGATCAAGGGTCTGAAATTGTCAACGGTTACCGACCGAGCAAATTACACAGTATATGAAAAAAAAAAAACATTTTGATACATTTAAAACGAAGACATTATTATTCTCTGTACACGGAGAGAAATTCTCTAGTAAATTTTACAAGGTACCATACTAATTCTCTCACAGACTTCCCACATTACAAAAATTCGTAGATTCCCTAGAAAAACTTACTATAGTTATACATAGTAAAATTTGTCAGATGAGCAGTCTGTGAGAGAATTACAATGCCACCTTGTAAAATGTAATAGGAATTTTCTCTTCGTGTAGTAGTGCATTCTACCGTCCTGCGAAGTTTCAAATCAATAGTTCAAATAGTCTGAAAATGACACGTTTGATCGAAATTCACAAACTTCAACTGACATTTTCAAACGATTTGGAATGTCGATTTGAAACTTTGCAGAATGATAAAGTGCATTATTACGGAGGGTAATGATATCTTGGTTTCGCACAAGTATATCAAAATGTATTTATTATTTTTATTTTTTATTTAATTAAAAACTATGCAATTTGTTCAGTCGGCAACGGTTGTCGATTACATCTCAGTCAATTTTACAAATTTTACATCAGTAAAATTTGTAAAATTAGAATATCAACAGCACACTGCAATGTATAGATTATCTTTTTACAGTTCAGAGACATTGATTATCGCCATGTCGCTCAACCACGTTAATTCCACAAACTACTCTGAAATTCAACAAGTCACAAAAAAAGTACACGCTAGAACCACTCATTCGCCAAATTTACATTCAATTTAGAGTTGAACAACCCACGGATCGATTGGAAAACCATCGTCGTCTTCGTGGAAAAAGAGAGAGAAAAAAAACGCCGATGCCCAACTCTATTATTGCGACGAGAGGTTTCTCATGTCAATCCCAGACGGGACGGCCCACACCTCGAGCCGTAAAACCTACGTCGACTTAACAAGTCAATTTATTTCCGAGACGCGATGATTCTCGACTTTCGCGCACGACGAGGACACGACCTTTTACGATGCGTTTATCGCTCTTACGTATATTATACATATATAGATATGAGACGCGAGGTACACTAGGTTTAAGTTGAAAAGTCATATCGGATGAAACTGTATCAAACTTACAAGTAAGTACACTGCAGTCCGATTTTCTCTCGTGCTCGTTACGCTGGAATTTAATATATACGGCCAGCTGAAAAAGGAAAAACGATAGGGCTGGAGACATTTAGTGCTCTCACGTTGAGCAACCGAAACACGAGGCGCGCAGCGCGAACATCGCCGTGTTGAAACGCAACGAGAGCGTGACATATCAAACTGGTTCCATCTTATATGCTGCGGCAAGTCAACTTGTACATTATGGTATACTTATACGGGCGATCTTTTTTTACCTCGCCGTATTTTGTAAACAAAATAATATCTTTATATACGAATTCTTGAACGTATAGCGAACTTCATTCGAATGACGGATCGGTGATGTGTTCGATGCTATACACGTTTTAGCTATATAGAAAATTCTGAATCTATACGTGAACATGGGTTTGCTCCGTTCCCTATAATTTGAATTTCAATGAAAATGAAAGGGTGAATCGATTGGGAAGATTCAATTTTCTCTGATAGCTCGAAACGAGCGCCGTGACGTTGCATTTCAAAGACTTTCAACGCCCGAAAAAGCGAATGTGGAATTGAATTTTGTTCCGGGTTACAAGACACGAGAAATGCGCGACGTGGTGCATGTAATAAATATGCAAAATTTACCGATGGCGCGCGTGCGATGAATTTTCAATTCGCTTTGTAATGTATAGTATTTGGCGTGGGCAAACGGAATATCTGTTAATATAGATTGTTTTTTATTTAGTAAATTTCGTACTTAATTAGCACACAAGCCTAGTGGAAATGATTTATTTTTCTGCCCGTATCGAAGTGGTTTCTTTATTTTCCTTTATTTTGTTTTATAGTACGGAACACGATAAGAATCGCAAGTAAACTGAGCATAATACACATATATATAGTTTTATAAAAGTAAATGAAATAAATGATTGCCATTAGAAAACGCGCTTTTTTCATTATAAAATTCTTTACACCTCATAGTACATTTTCATTAAATTATGCAAATCATGGTATACAACCAATCACATCCAATTCAACTAAAATGCGTTTCCTCTCTTCTCTCGTATCACCGTGGTGCCATAATTGACACTGAAATAACCCGCCAATCATTTACCACCGCACGCATATATAGCCATCTCGGAATCAAAAAGAAAAGCGATTTAAAAATGAAAGCGAATCGTCGAGTTGGATGTACATATATACCTATATAAAATACGCTCGCGAACGCGTGGCGAATGAATGGGAGAGAGCTGGGGAAGTTCGACGAACGGAGAGAAAAGGCGGAAAGGAACCCACGCGAGATATATCCTGCTGGCTCGTCCCACGGGAAAGGCGGCGGTGAACGCGCGTGCATTATATTATATACGCGAACGGATGCATCATAATGCGCCAACAAAATCAATGCGAGATTTTTTCCTTGTTGTTGTTGATTATTGGAAATGTTCGTATAGTGTTCTGGAAAATGTGATTGACTTTTTTTGTTATTTGTTGGGTCGAAGAATGGTATTTTGAATGTGACTTATAATATTGTGATATTATCGTTTTCAGGGAATTCATGAGTGATCCGATATAAGTACCGCTAAATATAAACGAACAAAGTGGTGAACAGTATTTCGCGCTGATATATATACTAAAATAGGTTACTTATACGATATTTTTTGTTTCATGTAGCATCATTAACTTGTTTCTAAGAATATCAACGCAATTATATTTTATCAATATTTACAAAATAGAAGCTTATTTTATTCTACTTTGTTATATACAATTATCATCGAGACCGCACATTAGCAAATTTTACTCGAATGCCATAGTTGACTTAATTTCTGCTAAAGCGGCAGGTTCTCAACGTATTTTCCGACGCACCCAATTCCTAAAACAATTATCCCAACTAATACCAGCGTTGCAATTCCATTACCAAAATTGACGCGCTCCCGAAACCGCAGAAAACTCCCGTCCCGCAGTCCATTCACGAGCGCTCGCGCATCACGCGTCGGCGAACGAGTAAAGGAAGGAAGCAGCACGAGAGAGGGGACGAGGAAGAAGGGGACCGCAGCCACGACCGGAAGGCGGGGGAAGCTGTGCGTGTGCGTAAAAATGCTTGAATGGGACCGCCCCCACGCGTGCGCGACTGACTTCGAGTATATATACGATGAGCGAGCGAGTAAGTGAGTGAGAGATAAGAGGCGGAGGAGTGAGAGAAAGAGCCTTGAACGACCTTTTTTGGTATTCGAGCCCGAAAAACGCGCGAGCGTCGCGGTGAAAATGCCGTGTATGTGTGTGTGACACGGTCGAGAAGTCGACGAGGGTTGCGGCTCGTGTATTGGTTTTGGGGTATGGGGGATCGATGCTTGAGGATACTTGTATATTTTTATATATGTATTTTAGATTTTAAAATTACTAGATGCACATTGTATTTTGTACAGATCTTAATCGGAAATCAGCTGTGGTTTGATCATCAAACCTACACAAGCTGACTTTTTTTATCCCGCATAAAAGTAATACAACATTTGCAATTTTCGAATCTCACAGAGAAAAAAAATTGTGTAAAAATTAGGCTAATGTTAATGAAAATGACTATACTATCGGGTAATCCTACCAAAAGATGACAAAGGTCAGATATTTACTAAAATTGGAATAATTTTTACATTAGAAGTATGAGAAAATACTAAAAAGTTGAATAAAAGTTATTATACAAAAGTGGAAAAAATTATTCAAATTTTAGTGAATATCTGACTTTTGTCATCTTGTGGTAGAATTACCCGACAGTATAGTAATTTATACACAATTTTTTTGTTCTCAGTGCAGAGAAACATGCATATCCCTGCACTCTACAGCACAACCATATCCAACCTTCGCCGAACACATACGATTTATACCAATCACCTGCATAACTCGACCGAAAAATCCAGTTCGCCAAAAACACAACAACACCGTGCCGATATGACGACGAATAAAAAGAACACACACACACGTGCCAGAGAGAAAGCTGAATGAATTCGCGCGTGGAATTTATTTGTACATCGCGCACGGGCACGCCCGCCGCAGAGAGCGTGTGCGCGTGGGTCAGCTATAAATGGCGCGAGTGCGATCGAAGGATTATTGCACAGCACGCGCGCGACCCGATGGAAAATATATACATAAATGCTTTTTGCCCGCGCGGAAGACCCACTTTTGCGTCGGCGTTACCTTTTTCAGGCTCACGTGTGCGTGCGCTGTATAGTTGATGTTGTGAGGTTTTCGGCTTTTGGCTGGAGGAGGCAAAAAGTGTGGGATACTTGAAGGTGTCGCGCGTTGTTTTGTTCCAATTAGTGGTCTATGTTTGGAATTGAATAAGATACAATATTCTGAATAATGCAATTAGGGGAGAAAATAGGTTGCTATCGAGTACACAGTTCGTATCGTATATATATATTATAAATTAAAAAAACATCTTATATTTATATAGTTGTTCTACATGATAACGTAATCTTTAAATTTGTTACTAAAAATGATACGAACGAAAAAGCTACGTGCATTTGAAAATCGCGAAAAGTGACCAAAAATGTGCGATTTTTCCCGAATTC
>UXGD01007046.1:0-11570 GCA_900474315.1 Torymus auratus | reverse complement strand
GTATAAGTGTGCCACATACGACACAATGCTGGGATGTATAACAATGTCGAAAAAGATTCCATTTTCAAAATGGTACATTTTTTGACAGTTTTATGCATCCCAGCATTGTGCCGTGCGTGCCACACTAATATGGATTATTGGACTGGTTTTCTAAGTGAAATTTGAAGATTTGACACCCTGTCACGTTTATGTGCTTAGCACGGTATTTGAATAGCAGTAGTAAATTACTTAAAAACAATAGTTATACAAAATTACATTTCTACTATGTTTAGTTTTAATAGCAGTAGCGTTCGCCTCTTTATCCGTAGACTTTAAAATTAGTGCATGTGCAAAAGGAGGTGCTAGTGTAAGTAATAAAATAATTTCACACAATATCATTTTTTATAAATGAATTTATGTTTTTTTTTATTTTTTACAGTGTAGGAACGAACGTTGCTGTTTTCCATTGATATGGAATAGAATTATACCAAGATGTACGCCAATTATCGGCTAATAAAATATGTAGTGCAATTTTAATTATCATTTACATTCTATAAAATGGAAATGTTAATATGTTTTAATAAAGTATTCAGTTGTTACTTTGTAAAATGATAAACTCATTAAAATACAAAAGCTAATAATCATTCTTAAATGACATATTGTTTTCTATGAATCCATAATTAATTGAATATCAGTCGACATACACGAAATTATTTGAAACCTCCATCCTTGATTTTTGCCGACCGAGTGAAGCCGGGTTGGAAAGAACGGATATAAAAGAATGTTTACAAATACTTTTCAACGGTCACTCAATTCCCGATTTGATATTGTATAGTCTTAGGATAAAAAAATTGTTTTAAAATTTAATAGACGTGAAAAGCAAGGGACAAATTGTAATAGGGATTAAGTAACACCTTTTGGATAAATAATTTTTGTTTCGTTCTCAAATACGATTAGTTAGGTGTGTATTATACAAAAAACTGGTAATATTTAATTACATTATTATATAAATTAAATATGGGCATATAAAAGAACAATAAATTGTTAAGAGACACCCAGAGAGGTTACAATTTAAGTGTAAAACACGTTTTTTGAAAATCACCCATAAATGGACATTTTAAAAAAAATTAATTGTTGGCGTATCGTCATAAAAATTCAAATCTGCAATTATTTTTTTTATAGGTAGTTCTATGTATTATTATTTGCAATACGATTATACGTTGTGGAAATTAAATTTTTAAAAGAAAACAAAAATCTTGAAATCATTTGTTGTTTGTTTTTTTTTTAATCACATGAATTTTTAACCATAAGTGCTTACAGTTTTTATTATAATGTTATGTTTTTTCATATTAAAAATTACTTTATTTTCACAAAGTTATATCATACAGCTATATCATACAAATACATCAATGAATTAAAAACTAATAACTAATTCGATAAAGTAAATTCTTAGAAAAATTATTTTTGTTCATACCATATTACTTTATTATGATTTTATGTTTTGATGATCATAATTAATATACGATGAATATGATATAAGTGCTTATTGACTAAAAAACTTAATATTGAATATATACCACTAATGTTACATAACTGGTATTAGAGGCTTAGCTAGCTTCATTAATTGTTGCAGCTCGTAGACCGATATGCCCGCCCTTGCCGCTCAACAGGTCTATATACAGATCTCCGCAGCTAAGATAAGCCTTATTACCGTCGTGTCTAATTAACCTTACCCGAGACCGCTCACGAGAAATCGAACCGAGCGCACGCGGCTACGAACACCGCCGTCTCTATCGATCTATATGCACCTACGCCTCTCCTACTATGGCCCTATATAGAAACTGCAGGCGCTTGTGCAAGCTCCTCTCGAAATCGCGCGCCAAAACACGAGAAATGTTTATGATCAAAACAGGAGCCTTGTTAAAACATCAGGGCTTTTGTGTTAGGCCAATTTGAATAATCGACCACTTTTTCCTCGGCACAAGCGGTAACGGCGGCAAACAAACAGTCGTCGCCTGGTCGAGTGCGCGGGCGTGTATTATTAAGAACTGTTTGCGCGCTGAAATTTGCGTACATCCGGAGGTTATCATTCTTTTGATTCCAGATCGAGGAGTACACGTGTCGTAATATGGGTCGTCGCTTTGATTGACGCAACCCGTGATACTTATTCGCTTTCGAAGAAGCTTGAGGTTTTTGACGAGAGCTCGGCCATGTATAATCCATTCCTCGATCGACTATCTGTTACGTGACGCCTCCGAAGTCCGACTGCGTGCTGGCGTGTACGTACATTGCTGCCTACTCATCGCCGGAAGCGACGTAAGTGCTTAATTATCGTGGCGGACACTTTCATTTCGGTTCGTCAAAAGTACAAATGCACTCTAGAGTACCTTTGTGCGATATTTTCATAGAGTACGATTGTTGTTTCTAAATTTATAGGTTACGAATTATTCTTGTGTTACAATATATTAGGGTTATATTTAATGGAAGTTTCAAAATGATTATGAATGTTTCCGTAATTTTATATTATTCCAAAGTTCGCTTCCTTCATTTTATTATACTATTGCATGTTTCGTAGAATACATATCCAATTTTACTTGAAAATCTGAGGTGAAATAACAGACGATTCCATGCATTACCTGAGATTCTGCTCCAAATGCTGCGAAGAATCCGACATTAATAATAAATCAGCTTTCCAGTACTAGAAACTATCCAACCGGTATAGTTTTACCCCCAAATAAATTAAAAAATACACATTTTGAAGCGTTACGAGCAATTTTTCACTGTTTAAAACTTACATGATTTCTTACCTGAGATCTCACTTGAGAAATCATCTTGAGATTTTTGAGTAGGTGTATGGTATTAAATTAACAGAAACAGGTTTTGAAAATCGCAACACAAACTTAATAATCATAAGCAATGATCAATCATTATATAATACGGGATAGCTATCAACACCCTCCCGATACATCACCTCGCAAACACCATGCATTCCATTCATAGCCGGCACTCGATCGCATCGCTTGCCGCTCACATCCTTCTCAAACGCTTCGATCATCTATATACTACCAACATTGCAGCCACCATGTGTCGGCCAGACTTGGAATAATTCACACGGCAGCCGGAGCTAAGACGACGAGGGCCTACTCCGCCGTTTATCTTGCGGGTCCACGATAGAATCGAGTGCGCGCGCACGCGAGGCACCAAATTAGGTTACACGCTTATCAGTCGAGGTGGCCCCGTGTATTCATGCGGACTACATGCATCCTTGCTGATGGGCTCTAGGAGGGCAGAAAGGACTGGCTCTGGGGAGCCAGTAGCCAACACCGCTACCGTGTGCCATCGAGGCCCGGCCCGGCACACTCGATCTATGGCTGCCTCGAAGCTCGCAAATCAGTCGTGCCTCTCGCTCCCCCCCGTCTCCTAGTCTGGCGCAATACGGGGCTGGAAGAGGGAGAGAGAGAGAGAGAGAGAAAGTTCCTTCCGCTAATGCACGCGTTGCGCCGTCGCTCTCGTCTGGGCCGACGAGCTCGAATAATTTAAGCCCCGGCAGTGGCCAGTCGCGTCGGAACTAAATGCACGAAATTTGTTTGATCGTGTGTTGCTTCCCGCTTTCGATGAGCAGTCTCAGCGTATATGGAATATTAAGTGGACCTCGTAATCGAGATAAGCAATTGATTAAACTGTTTGGCTGATTAGATAACATCGATGATGATGCTGTGTAAAAATTATTGTTAAATAACTGGAATAATTATAAAAATAACTTTGTCTTTGGGTTATCAACGATATCAACGTGTTTTTGAGCTAGATTGAAGTCGCGAAGTCCGAAGTGTTTCTGGACTGGTTGAAGACTTGAGTTTTAAGGACTCAAGTACTCGGAATCTGAGCACGTTCAACTAAATATCAGATAATCTTACCTTCTCGGAGTTTTGATTACATGCAGTAAAAATGATAATCGTTCTGCATGGGATGTTTTGTCTGTCCGGTATATATACATTTATTTATTTTTACGTAAGTTATTTAAATTATTTATTTGTAGGAAATCCTTAGAAAACAGAATTTAAAAGAAAATGTGTATCAACTACTTTGCAAATCGATGTGTTCAGAATAGCTGGTCTCATGAACCTATTCGTAGTTCATACCTGAACTATTTTATGCAAGTTTTTCTTTGTTGAAAAATAAACTTAGTAAAATTGAGTTGTCTTGATTTTACAGGTCGCACTGTCAAGTAGGTAGGTGTTTAACTAAAGAAAAACATACTTTGTTCTAAAAATTTGTCGACGTTTCTACTACTTTACTGTGGTCCTCTTCAGGACCAATATTTATTGAATAAATTATAATTAAAAAATAAAAATTACAAAGGTATATAAAATTACAAGTACATAAACGGCACACTTACAATTAGTTATAATTATGTTAAAATAATGCAGGTTATAATAATATAGCAACCAAATCAATTAATTACGTCTATTGTGGTTCATAACTTTTATAGGTGCGGATTGTGTAAATGTGTATAATTTCTACGTAAGACTGTAAATATATAATTAAGTATAATTATGTAAAAATATTAGATAAAAAAAGTATTTTAGGAAAAGATTATTGTCAGAAAAGTTAGATATCACAGCACAAACCAATAGCATGAGTATTCAAAAATACATTAAAAATTTCAAAAATGAATACAAATCATTTATTAATTCAAAGAAATTTTGAATATAAAATCATATAAGTGCCGTTATCTCCTCTTTGATTGAGATGATTCACTCTGTAGTATTCAATTAGAAACAGTCGTATGATATTCCTTATCACAGCACTCACACGTACACATACATACACACACACGCGCGCGCTCGCACACACACATTTTTATATAAAAATTACATTCATTTACACAGGTCCTACCTATAAAAGTTGTGAACCACAATAGACGTAATTAATTGGTCTGGTTGCTAGTAACATAACCTGTACTATTTTAACATACCTATAAATAATTGTAAGCGTGGCTTTTATGTACTTGTAATTCTATTTTATTTATAACCTTTGTAATTAATATTTTTTAATTGTATTTGTCTCCATTTAAATTTTAAGCCATAATAAACAGTTTGTATACTACTAATTGTTACATCATGCGTTAGGTTTCTTATTTTACAAAACTATTCAACATATGAACAACAAAAATAAATGATTTAGTATTTTATTGAAAATATGATTTTGAGTTGGATTGATAAAAATTCTGCTAACCTTGAAAAGGAGACTTTGTATTGCAGCTGTGGTCACCATAAATAACAATAGCATATTCTATATTTGTTAATATACATTTTTCATATTTGCGATATTCCTTTACTGTGTTTCCTACATAAATGCACCACACGTGTTGTGTGTTTGTTATAATTCTGAAATTCTAAAATAAATGTATTCTATTAAAATACAAGTAAATGTTACACAAAAATCGCCACTTCTGCTACAACGCTTCGTCTATATACGGTAACGTGGTTGTGCTACCGCGTTTGTGGAGATCTGCGTATACGAGCGGTTCTCGGGCGCTCGGGATTTCAGGAATTATTTGCACATACCCCATCGATAAAGCGTCTGTTTACAGTCGAACGTTCAGTTTTCTTTTTTTTTTTCATTTTTACCTCGATTGGTGCGTGCGCGCGCATGCACATGTGAACACAATACGCGTGCCCGCGCAACGGCTGTCAAACGCGCATATTAGTTAGAAAATAAAAATCTTTTTTTTTCCACCCTTGAACCGACTTTTATATTGCGCACCTGGCGAACTTGACGAATAGGTCCAATAGCTAATAAAATGCATAACGATCAATTAGGATCATTTATGGGCAGACAAATACGGGCGGACTATTTGCGCAACGTATTTAAAGGTTGTATCATGAGAATCAACGTTATATTTGCATGCGGTGAGCAACAACATTTTATGACAGACGTAGAATAGTAATGATCAGAGTTCATTTCTTTTTCAAACGCCGCATGTTTGTCTATAATGGTTAGTTTCTCAAAAACATAGTTATGCCAGGAATCATGCACACAGAGTATACATTTCTCAGTAGTTCACTCAGTACCGGCAAGTTATGATATTTACATTTAGAATAAATACGTTATTTTGAGAAAAATTTGTCCAGATATTTTGTTATTAAAGCTCTTGAAACATTATCTTGTTGATAAGAAGTTGTGTAACATAATAAACAGTATACACCAGAAAAATATATTATAATAGCGGGAAGGAATGTATGCGCACATGTAACTCATTTATAAACAGATGGATTTTAATGCCTCATAATGAAATAATAAAGCCACGCTCATCAATCGAACATAATATGAAGCGTGCAGCTTAATATCGCTTTCCCAAAGGAACTCCTCATTCGAGCTCTGAAATCGAGCGATCAGCCGTGACAAAAGAGAAACTCGTTCACGCGACTGAATTAGACGAGCGAGACGGAGGAAAGAGAATCGCGCGCAGCCGCACGCGCGAGAGACGCAAACAAATGTGAGCAATGTGTCCAAAGAGAAAGAGAGAGCGAGCCAGTGAGTTCCACGCGGGACCGCGAGAGCTTAAAAGCGACGAATAAAAAAAACGAAAAAAAAAAAATAGAAAGAGAGAGAGGGCGAGAAAGAAGACAAAAAAAAACAACTCCAAACGCAAAATCTGGACGGAGGTCGCGTGGGTGGGTGCGCGCGCGCATGCAAAGGGGGACAAGAAAAGAGCGCGAAAAAAGTGACGCGGCGGCGGGTATATATCGCCGTTGCGAAACGGCAGCGTGCGCGCGCCCGCGCGGGAGGGTGAGCCGCGGTGGTGGAAATGAAATCGACAGGGCGTTCACCTATCGGTCCGATGCCGCGTGCTGTATGAGTGTGTATGCGCGCGCGTGCGCCCCGCACGCCGACATAACTAAACAAGCAACAAGTGACCTTAAAATCTGCGAATAAAAATAGCGGCCCGGAGTGGGGGAGGGGGGCAAGCGTACCCTCCGATCGAACGTCTCTATATTGTGTGTTGGTTGTGTGGACGCGTTGTGCTTGTTTGGGGATATCAATAAGCGATGGAGCGAAGACGTCGTCGAGGGATAGCGAGACTAAGAGATATATAGTTAGATGTGGCTGGGATTTTAAGGATCTTTTTTGTTTTTGGTCGGAATTCTACAGTTTGGGTCAAGTGTACAGCTATGTTTTGTGCTTTTCTGAAAATTTATTGGATAAAGTCCATGCACGGGTATTATGCGATCGGGTATACTTTTTTATCAATGCAATTGTGGTCTGTTAAACCGATTTGACTATAAATTAACTTGTTGTTTTGCTTCTCTGATAGTCAGTTTTTCTGCAATTAAAATACTGCTTATATCGTGTGTTTTCATATAATAATTTATCATTATATTGGAAATGTATTAACGTTTCTATATAAGAATACACAATAAAAAGCATTAAAAAGTATAAAGAATTTTTATTTTTCATTAATATTTGAATAACCAATGAATGTATTTAAAGACAACAAACAACAACCCTTAAATATCCTATTAAATTGAAAGGAATTAAGCAAACTTTCATTCATGAGAAAAAAGTTTCACACACTTACCTTGAATCTTACTAAACAACTTGATAAAATTTTCTCCACTTTTCATGAATGAAATAAGCTCTCGCGTTTATACACATTCCGGGAATTTCTTAAACCCTGACCCAGAAAAATTCCTCGCCTCAACCTTTTTCCCCGCAGAAAAAAATGCAAAAAAAAGGAGGCGACAGGGTCGGGGCGCGCGCCCATTCATCGCGTCTCACCAGCTGCGCATTTAATTACGGCGTCTCCGGAGGATTGTAAAACGATAAAGCGCTCGGTTTAAAGTCGCTCGTGCAAAAAAAAAGAGGACTCGTATATATACGTGTGCGCACCCTCTCCGCATGCGCACACACATATATACATGTACTTGGCGCACGCGAGCAGCTTGGGAGAAAAGTGCCGTCGTGGCTGTGGCGAACGAAGGAGCGCGCGCGCACGTTCTTTTTCTCTCTCTCGCTCGCTTGCTCGCTCTCTTTCTCTCTTGGCGGCGCAGATTAAAAAGCAACAAGTGACCTTAAAACCTGCGCGAGCGCGGGGATAAAAATACCAAGGGCTGATCGAGAGCTCCGTGTGCGGAAGTGGAGGAGGAGGGAGAGGCGAGGCGATAAGCGGCGGGAGAAGCCCGTATAAGGAGAAGGCGCGCGCGCACCACGGCTCTTTCTCTCTTCTCCTCGTGCAGTATATTGACCAATCTGACGTCAGAGGAGAAGGAGGAGCGTCAGACTGCTTGGCCGTTCCGGCTGAAGGGCGCAGCACGATCTTGCCGTCGCGCTGCTCCTTTTCTCTCTGATCACACCCGGTGAATTGGATTTTTTTTTCTTCGACCCCTTTTTTTGCTGGATAAAGTAAAATACGCGCTAAGGGCGATTAACGACGTTTCTATCTGTTTACAGAAGAAGGATTGCCTTGATTCAATAAGCTTTGCGACATTTTAAATAGATGTATATTGCAATTATCTTGAAGCAATGTTTAAGAGAAATAAAAGACGACATTTTTTTCTTCGTAGTACGCACCTTTGGCGTTGATTATTCTTCTTCCTCGTCGCATGAAATTTAGAAAAAAAAAAATACTCGGGAGATTTTCTCGGTAGCAGTGATATTTTTTTTTGCAAATGTTAAAATCAAGCTCGGCGCTCAAATTTGAATTTTTTTTTATTTGGGAAGAGTCTTGCATAAGAATTTTAGTAAAAAAAGATTAACGTAAAACTAATGAAAACGAATTTGAATGAATTTTCAAATACCTAACAGGACCTTTCATTTCTTTTAAGGTGCAAAATCAGATGAAAGTGGGTTGAAAAAGAATTCTAACAACTTTGGACCTTGTAATTCTGTAATCAATTGTTAGATTTCGCTATACGAATTAATGCAACCTACCAAGACTCCAGTCAAAATTTTCAATTTATAAAATTATATGAAAAGGCCATAAATACTTGGGGATGAAATTGCATTCAGGATTTACTAAGAGAAACGATATTAAAACTCAGGTTAAAAATTATGAAAATTTATACATCGAATAAAATATTCAGTAAAAGCAGAATAATAAAACATTACAATTCTTATAACTCTAAGGTCAAGTATTACATGAAAAAATGAATCTTCTTCGTATTACTCCAAAAATATCTTAGAATATAAGATCCTCATAAAGAAAGTTCAAGGCATAAATTTAATGTTCAATAAACATCATGTCGATCGTAGCATATCTGCTCTCAAGAGCTCCTCGTCCGTGCGAGCTCGCATCCGCTGGCTATCGTGGCGCGCAACCCAGAAGCTACTGGCCACGCGCGCTCCGCTTCTCGGGCTTCTCTCGGCTCCTCGGAGAAGCATCGCTGCATCCCCCTCGTCTCGGCCTTAGTACCGCGGGCAGCCGCCTAAGCAGCGAGCTCGCCACTGTCCGGCAAGGCTTTTCAAGCTCGCTCTCTCCCTCTCTCTTCTCTCCTTCGCCGCAGCCACCCTCCTTTCGAACCCTTAGAGCCCACCACCACCACCAGAAGCATCCCCGCCGCCGCCGTTGCTTCACTACCACGAGCACGAGGCGATTTTTCTTCGGGGTCACCAACACATGTGCGTCTCGGCCCCTTCACCACTACACGTCCAGCTTTAGTGGTAGTACAGGCAGTGGTGGTGCAGCGTCGTCGCCCGTCCTTATTTAGCGCACGAGCAAACAGAGCCCCTCTCTCTCCCTTGCGCTTCTTCTCCTCGACCTTCGAGCTTTCGCGTGGGGATGCGCGCTACCTTTCTCCTCTCGCTTTGCTATGCGCTCTCTCTCTCACTCGTGTGGGGATGCTCTTTTTTGCAAAATATTGTGCGGATATAAGAAGCGGAAAGAAACGATTGAAACCGAGCCGCGTATATATTTGTGAATGGACCGGGAGCACGAGGGATGGGTGCAGGACGGATGGACGGGGGCAGGCGAGCGGTGGAAAAAAGCGAGCTTTTGGCCTTTCGTCAAGTGTGCTTTGTTTATGCCACTTATACCCACGAATGCAATTCAACCGTAGTCTATCGCGTTTTTCTAATTGGACCATTGTAACTAACGTGCCATTGTTTACAGTTAATTATATATCACTCTCTTACATTCATAAGAATAATTCAATTATGTAAATAAATATACACATCAATCCCGAGCTTTCATGCAAAGACGAGCATAGAATAAAGCGGTATAAATATACGTCAAAGGCTAAAAAAACGCCGAGCTTTTTTCGTCTCCGAGTTATTCATTTTTCTCCTTCCGCCTGTACAAAGAAAGCGCAGACGACCTTGAAACTCGGCTAAGTAAAGCAGTAGTGGTACGCCGGCAAAGCAAAAAAAAAGAAGCTCGCGCGCGCGCGTGGGAAAAAAAATTCCGTGCGAAAGAAGGCTGCAGGAGAGAGGATCGGAATTTCTTATCGCACAGGCGTCTTCCCCTTCGCGTGCCACTCCCACCTATATACGAATTCCACCCCCCACGCGGTTCCTTCTCCTTCGCTCCATGCACCCCCGCAACCGTCGTGGCCACTTTGCTCGGGCACGTGTACATACACGCGCCACCCCTTTCGGTCGAACCCGTTCGGTCACACCTACAGGCTGTGTATATAAACACACTCGTGTATGTGTGATAGCATGCATGCGTATACATACGCGCGCGGGCACGTGTGTGCACATGTGGGAGAACCTCGCTCGCTCTCTCTTGCTCTCTCGAAAGTAGAGCTTCTACCCCTTCCTCGCCGACCCCTTTCTTATCTCTCGCTCTCTTTCTCCGCTCGCTCAGCTTAGATGGTCAGCGGGCGCGCTCTACCCCCACGACGTTTCACCCCTTTTCCTTACCCACCAGCACCACCTCGTCTCTCTCTAGCCTTAGCACCCCCGGCTCTCTCTCACGCTCTCTTCCTCGATTTCCCGCGTTCTCCCTCCTTTCGCGCGCGCGCAAGCTCCCGGTCGCCGTCTCGCTCGCACTCGCGCCACAGTCCGGAGAGCTTGCGAGCGTCGGCCGCAGAGGCGCCACCGTACGGGCTGGGGAGCCACCACCGGCAGACTCGCTCACTTACGTGTGTTGTACGTGTGTGTACATGCGAGCAGCAGCAGCAGCCGAGTCGCGTGCGGACGTCGTGAGCAAAGCGCGCACACACGCAGCATCCCGCGAGCGCGGCGATCTTGCCTACGTACGCGCACTCGCGCTCTCCGCCTACGCGCCGACGAACCGGCGGCGCCTCTCTCCGCCACCGCCGCCGCCGCCGCTGCGCTCGCCGCCGCCGTGTGTATACGACGACACCGCCGCCGTCGCCAGTTGCGCGCCCGCAAGCCCGCAAGTTCGCGCGACGCTCTCCGTACGAGGACGTCGTACGTCGTACGGACTCGCCGGACCAAGGAGTGCGAGAGAAGGAGCGAGAGCGAGAGGGAAGCGGCGAGCTCGTTGAGAAAAGGAAAAGCTCGGAGGCGCGCAAGACTATATATATATACCAAGGGCTGAACGTTTTTCCAAACACTACAACACCTAACCAAATCTCCATATGTAATCTATATCTATATATATATAAATACATATATATATATAT
>UXGD01007045.1:0-11571 GCA_900474315.1 Torymus auratus | reverse complement strand
AGGGGTCCGGATCACGGATTTGGCTGAAACTTTGGGATAGGTTTTTGGATATAGAAATATGAAGAAAGCTGCAATATTAGACCCTACGCGTAAAAAAAATAAAGTTTTGGCCACTTCGAGATTTATTCTGAAAAAAGTCTTAAAAAAAACCTTTTTTTAAAATGGCAACTATTTGCCTTTAGTAAGACTTAATTATCATTTCAAGTAGAGAAAATAAAACGAGCTTTCATTTCCTTTTTTAAGGATTGGAAAATGTCGATTACTTCTAAAGTTATGAACGTTTGAAATTGAGCATCGAAAATGCACTGTTTAATCCCAAAAATTCACTGTTCGACTGCCTGCTTCCTTATTTTGGTGCAGTTTTGATGCTGAATTTCAAACGTTCATAACTTTGGAAGGAATCGACATTTTTTTAATTCCTAAAAAAGCAAATGAAAGCTCGTTTTGTCTAGTTTTATTTTCTCTACCTGAAAATAAATATTGCCGTTTTAAGATAAAGTTTTTTGAAGACTTTTTTCAAAATAAAGCTAAAAGTGCCCAGAACTAGTTTTTTTTAGCGTTAGGGTCTAATATTGCAGCTTTCTTCATATTTCTATATCCAAAAACCTTTTTGAAAGTTTCAGCCGAATCCGTGATCCGGACCTCTGACCCTCTCCTAGTGAGTTGAATATAATTACAATAAATTTATAACTTCTAGCAATTTTTAAAATTTTAATTTGCAGGATACTTTTACATACTTGTCATTTATTTGATTATAGTTGTGTTTACAATCATTTATATAAAATATGCATAAACAAGTAATAACATAAATAGGAAATTTCACTAAAATCTAATATATTGATGGAAAAATATTATCCAAGGAATTAGCTATTAGAATAATTTTTTTATACTAGTATATTAATGAAATATTATCATTGTTAAAATACTATATTCTAATATAACGAAGTGATTTGAATCAAAGCCTTCAGTATAGCTTTATAATAAATTTGTTCACAACAAATTATTTTTATTGCATCGAAAATAGAAGAACACGAATAAAAGTAAAAATTATCTTTATATTTATCGCAGAAACGAGCGATGTTATTCTATAAGATACCCAAAACTTATTAAAACTTTTCTTCGCAGTGCCACGACGAAGCATTACGATATTACTTACTATTGTCCGGATATTTCTACGTTCTATATTATGGATTCACGAAAACAAAAAGTTTCCGATCGTACGGTTCAACGTTCCCGCATCGCACAAAATAGAAATTATTTTTTCTGCTTCTGCGTGCATTAGCCCTCTTCCGAGAAGCGAAAATACGCGGTTTTTTTTTCGTCCACCGTATGTGTGAATATTATATGTCGTAATTACTGAGCGTTATATACGCGTGGACGAAAATACAATCTTCGCTCCGGCATTGAAAGTACTGAATGTTTGAAACTAATGCGCAAACTGTAACAGAGGTATAAGCGACGCTGATGATAAGTATATCCAAGCCGCTTGATTAAATATACAGTTGCGAACGTCTATCGGTTAGCTGTTCAGAGTACAGATGCGATTCTCACGGGCTTGGAACCAGATACCGTGACAATGGATTCTCAAAGCGCAAGTGGTAATGAAGAAATTTTTTCAAATATTATGACATTGTTATATAATAAGATTCGAAGCATTAGTAAAATGACATATAGTTAAATTACAAAATTGGCTTATGTGCCATTGCTAACTGCTTCTCAAATCATGACTTTTTATTCAATTGTGTTTATAGACAACCAGTGGCTTTGTTTTTTCATTCCTTTGTAGATCTTGCAGATTCTTACGTTAACCTGGACAAATATTTTGGATTAAATATAAAAATGCTGCTGGCAATGGGCATACTCGTCGATCTGAATGGCACGAAAAGTTTTCGAAAGTTTGGATTTCTATCGAAAGTACCGGTGCTAACAATATGTTCCGTCACGTTTGCTCTCGTCTGTGCATTTTGGCAGATACTTTTCATCGAGAAAGACATTGCAATTGATATTTGTGCTAATATATTTTCTAATATAAGCTGTGTCTCTAAGGTATTAATATAGTTTAATCAAATTAGTATAAGTCGATGCATATATTTATAAAATTAAAGTAGTATGCAAAGTGTGAATTAGACACGTGACAAGTTACATTATCATATCAGAGCTAATATTGAAACGACTCAACATTTATTTCAACTCTTGTTTTTTATTTCTTTTACCAATATAGTTGCGATATATTAAAATATAAAATTTATTTATAGGGAATCAGACTTTCAATGAGTGTAAAAGAATTACAAAGAGTGTTCACCGGCGTATCAAATATGTGGCATAAGTACCGTACAAAGGGCGAATGTCTTAATAAAGTTTTACACGCTGCAGCGAAAACTCATTTTTTCGTCAAGTGTTACGTTACCTTAATATTTGGTCTCGTCATCAGCCTTACCTTTCTTCCTGTAACGTTAGTACTCAGAATCCATCATTCAATACCTACTATAAAACGGCAGATGCATAATTATTATACACATACTTTCTAGAACTCTCTTCACGCAGCTTCTAAATTTAAAATTAGAAAATTACACTTTCGACTATTCTCAAAGAATTTTCCCGGTTAGATATCCATATAGTATAAATAATCCTCTAATCTATGGTATTACGTTTTGTCAAGAGATGTGGCTCCTTGTTGGCCTATTGTTGTCTTGGGTGTCCTGCGACACTCTGTTTGCCTCGCTAGCAACCCACCTATCGCTGCAATTTGAAGTATTTATTTACGACAAAATTTATTTATGTTATTATGTTAGAAGAAGAAAAAAACTAATTTCTTCTTTCAACTTGTTTTTTTTTCTAGATATTACAAGATGATATACATACACTTATAGATGGCGAAAGTGACGAGAAACGATTGAAAGAGAATATGTTTATTTTTGTAAATAGACATCGAGAAATACTAAGGTAACAGCATAATTATGGACGTATAATTTGATTTTTTTTTATTGATTTTTCGTAAATAGAAATATATATTATAATAAATTTCATAGAATCTGTGACGAAGTCGAGCGGATTTTCAGTCCAGTTATATTTTTAAATGTATTGTTGTCATCAATGAATATTTGTGTTAACATGTTCGAGTTACGACAGGTACTTTTATAAATATTTTTAAAAATTTGCACTTATACATATATGATAATCTTCTCTTTTATAAGTGACTCAGTTTATACAACTTTGATCTAAGCTCAGCGTCGGAGAGCATGAGTGTAAGAGTAGGTTAAGATAAGGTAATATAAAAATGCGTAACAAAAATTAAAGTTGAAAAAAAAGCAGTTCAAAGTACGGTAGATATCAAAATAAAATAATTAGGCATGATGAATTGACACAATAAAAAGAAAAATAAGGTGAAAAGTCAGTTAATTAATTCTTGCTATAAACGAACTCAGTGCATATAAAAATACTTGCCTTCGGACCGCTCCCGCGCTCCTTGATAAAGTGTCAGGCGAGGTTCCTCGCCGTTCCTCGTTGACTCTGAAAGTGTTCAGTGCTCCCTTTTTGCATTGAGCGGACCGTAGTCCGCACTAACCGAGGGAACGAGGGACTCCTTTTGCCAAAGAATTACGACAGCTGCTGCGGCGGGAGTCTTTTGATATGGAGGGGAGCGTTTGCGCTCGCTGATTGGTTACCGCTAAGGCGGCGACAAAAGATCGGCAGATCGGCTGCTGCTATGGGGTTGCAAACCGCTCTGGTGCAGATATACCTCTTGGAGTAAAAAAAATAGCTCGTTTCCCTCTCCTCGGATCTCTGATCGAGCCGTGACGCGAGCTTCCGCGAAACTTGCGGGAATAGCTTTTAATTATTTGTTCCACTACACGATTTTGTTGCGTACATGAATTTAGATCACCAGCGACTTCATTATTATGAGTAAATGCTTGGAGCCGATACGAATGAGATAGCGTTGCGGAGTAATATATGTCCAAATCCAGCGAAATCTGCGACGAAACCCTTAATATGGTTTTGAAAATTTTTTTTCGAGCACACCTATCACACTTGGTTTTTCTTGTTGTTTGTAGTATCCATAAGAGTAATTCAATGTTGTACAACGCTTATCGAGGGGTAGAAGTACTTTTTCTAGAACAACTTCTTACTTTTTAAGAAAATAGCAAAAAAAGCACTTCTCTTCAAACCTGAGACATTTAGCCCAGAAACGATCTACTCAAAGTTTCAAAAACGAAATTAAAACTATCAAAAAAGAGCTTTAATTCCTTTTTTTAAAAATTAAAAAATGTTGATTGCTTCAAAAGTTACAAGGGTTTCAAGTTGAACGTCGAAAAGGCATAAAAATGCAAAAATTGCATGAATCGACAGTGTCGCGACTTTGAGATCATTTTTATTACTTGAAACCCTTGTAACTTTTGAAGGAATCAACATTTTTTAATTTTAGGAATTAAAGCTCTTTTTTGATAGTTTTAATTTATTTATTTTTTAACTTTGAGTAGATCGTTTCTGGGATAAATGGCTAAGGTTTGGAGAGAAGTGCTTTTTTTGGCTATTTTCTTAAAAAGTAAGAAGTTGTTCTAGAAAAAGTATACCATTCGATGGATTCTGTTCAACCACGAATTTCATTTATATATACGACAAACAACGGGAAAAACCAGGTTTCGTATAGGTATGCTCGAAAAAAAATTTCAAAACCACATTTAGGGTATCGTCGCAGATTTCGCTGGATTTGTACATATATGTAAGTGCGTTATAGATTATAGCGAGCACGTAATAGCCATCACAAGCATTTATTGAATCTGGCCCTGTTAACCATCAAGTGATTATCTAAGTTGCAATCTCTCTGAATGCTGATAATTTATTTATGGTGATTAATTAAGAGATATTATAGTTCCCCATACTCTTAAAAAATATTTGAACCTTATATATAACACTGTTTATTTAGCTGATAAGATTTTTCGAGTGAATTGTTTGTAAATTATAAGTATAGCTTTTGCTCAACACTGTAAAATTGTAAGAGTGAGGGTCCTCGCCGTCGGTGCTAATCCGGGCGCGAGGAAAACCGGCAACGGCGCGAGTTCTCGGAAGGCCGCGCGAGAATGGGAGAGAGGGGGATATGTGCGAGAGCAGACAGAGAGCTGAGAGAACGCACATGGCGCGGACCGGCGTTCGGCAGTATAGAGTTTTTCGGCAAGCCGACAAAACACGTGTCCTTTAATGCGCACGGACCTTGCTTTGTAAATAGAGTAGTTTACCATCAGCGAGAAAGAAAAAAATACGTTTGGTTTTCGTCGTTGCGGCGCGAGTTTCCCCGGTAGTGCAGCGCTCACCTGCATACGCAAGGAAGCTCGAGGAATCAACCAGCTGACTAACCGCCAGATAGCCGTGTGTCGCGAGGGTCTGCTGTTCTGACTTCCAGGCGATGGCTGGCCAGCCAGGTAGGGCCTAATGTGTTTCTGTTACACCAGCGGGCAAGCGTAAAACTATTATGTCTGTATTTTTCTCTCCCCGCATATTATTGTGAATGCTGAGCCCTGTGCGAACGCGAGTACTTATGCACAATCAACCTACGCGATATTTTAATGTAGATTTGTGGCGGTGGATAAACAAACTTTTATATATATTTTATACGCTTTCTTTCCTCTCTTTCTGGTGTTGTACTTAGAAAGCATTGCTAAATAGGAAAAACCTCGCGTAGAAAAAATATTAAGTACTTAACAGATCGAAGAGATGCGTAGTAGCACGTGCGAGCATAAACACGAGAATTTCGGCTGAAACACATCGAGTCGAGTTTGAATAAGTATAGAGTAAATAGAGGGAAAATATTACTGAATTTTATAGACGCTGAAATGAACTTTTAGAAACAATTAATTGTGCTTATTATATATTAATATTAAGTAATTAATTGCCAGAACAAAATTTTATTCGTTAATTATACATTTTTTATGATAACAATCTTGATAAAAATTAACATAAAAGAAGAAAAATAAATATTATATGTCGGTGAAGAATGGCCAGCCATGGAAGTTTCGTTATCGCCGCGACAAACGTGCCGAACGAACCGAAAACCCGAACGTGTACAATAATCAAGGCCCTTCCCCTTTTCTCTCCTGTTTACAGTATTCACTGTCGAGTTAGAGGATCTCAACCGAGTCGTGACTACGATCACCAACCTGCATCTGGGCACAGAAGTGGATCAGTTGGCGGAGCAGCTGAACACGGCGGCGGGCGACAGGATAATGCTCCTCCGTAAAGAGGAACTTGAACTGCACGCAGCTTCGAGCTCGTCCATTAATGAAGTGTGGGAGGGCGAAGATGATGGAGACACTGGTGGAGCTACACCAGGAATACCCCAAGCAGCCGACTCGAAAGAGCTGCAAGAATCCATAGAGCCAGAGCCCGTTCCGGATCGATTGGAAGGGGAATCCGACCTACAGTGGCGCTGGAGATTGGCGAAGAGGAAGTTAATCGGTGCGAAGGCTGCGGCGAAGAGACTCCGCCTTATGGAGAAGGAGGCGTTCGCTGCCTTCGACGCGGTGTTTGACACCGTAGAAAGCCGGCAGATGTTGGAAGCCACTGGTTCGCCCTGGCCGAGGCTTGTGGCCAACCGCCGTCGCGAACTCGAGGTTCTCGAAGAACATCGAGCCAAGTGTAGCTGCCTGCGCGCGGAACAGGAGCGTGTTCAGGCCTATGTAAACAAGGAGGCGCGAGAGCAGCGAATCCGGGCAGCAATGCAGGGTTTCTTAAGGTCACATGGTGAGAGTGACTGAGCTAGACGCGGCTCATACCAAGGAGCTGGCAGCACGACGTCGGGGGACGGTGGCAGAGCTGCAGGGGGTAGATCGAGTGTATTGTTATTTATACGACCATCCGGAAGTATAGAACGCCCAGGAGCTGTGCCTGCTGGACCGCAGATAAATATAATTTGACTTAACTATTTGTAATAATAATTTGTATTTACTATGTAATTTGTACATAGCATAGTTACTTACTTCCATAAATATGACTAATAAATCTACTTTATAATTCTTTTATAATTATATATACCTTTTTTTACCAGGATGTGTTTTCTTATAATGTGAATGGGATATATTATAAAATAACACATAGTTTTTCGGAGCCTTTAGAAGTACGTGATATTTTTCGTGATTCTAATTCAATTCAAAGTTTTTATTAACAATTTTAATTTCATTTTATTCATAATAAGTTAAAGAACTGTGGATAATAAAGATAACTATACAAATGATGAAAAATTTGAAAATAAAGAAATGATGAGAATAGTAAAATGTTCATATCTTTTTTATTTTTTTATTTTTATCACTTATGTTTATCATCCGCTATTCTCTTTAACTGATTCTGAATATAATACAATTAAAATCGTTAAGAACATTTCATCATTGGATAAGAATAACGAAGAATATGATATCGACACGACCTAGAATGACTTCAATATCTTTTGAAGCTTCATCATCAAAATCTGTTGAATGTTAATATTCAAAGTAAATTAATTACTGATATTTTAATAATGTTGATCATCTTGGTGCAAGAATGGTGTTTTGGTGCGAATAATTATGTGTTAAACAAAATTATATAAATTATATAAAAGCCAATTAAAATAAAATTAGAGTACACTTCTTTTCGTATTAATACGTTTCCACATGGGTGCAGAAGGTGATTATTTAGCTCATACGTAACGTTTTTCGGACGAAGGAAGCGAGTGAGAAAAGGTTTATGGTAATCAATCGCTGCGCCCATTCTTCATACGTGATGTTCTGTTTGTTCTGTACGTTCCGAATGTTCCGACCCACTATACCCGTTCTTCAAAACTACTTTACTATATGTATTCCGTAGTGACAACAGGCAGGGCGGGTAGGTAGGTCGGAGCACTCAGAACGTACAGAACAAACAGAAAACACATATGTAGAAAGGGCCCTGAGTTAATGATTGCATTATTTGGATCATCTATTGATTTGTACTGATACAGTTTTTTCCTTATGCAACATTCAATAGTATTTTGTACTTATCATCATTTTATAGTTTATCTGTTTCGTTTAATCGAACCGTTAAAAATATGTTGTTTACCGATAATGTTATTAACACCTATGAAAAATAATTAAATAAACTATAAAATTAAGTTTGATTTGATTGACAGAAATAAATTTTTATCATGCACATCCACAAAATAAAGGCACTGGTAAATAATGGATTCTGATTTTTTTTTGTGAGCGGGTTATTCTTCTCAGCCGTTGATATATGATAATCTTCTCTTTTATAAGTGACTCAGTTTATACAACTTTGATCTAAGCTCAGGTCGGAGACCATGAGAATAAGAGGTTAAGGTAATATAATAATGCGTAACAAAAATTTCAGTTGAAAAAAAAAACATTTCTATTTCACTTTAAAGTGCGGTAAAGTAAAATGGCAAGAGGCATGATGAATCGACGCAATAGAAAGACACAAGTTAGTTAATTGATTCATGCTATAAACGACCTCAATGCATATAAAATAAAAGTGTCAGGCGAGGTTTTAGGTAAAGAATGTGTGCAAGATTCTCGTGTTCGACGTTCCTCACCCTTCCCCGTTGTCTTTGAAAGATTTCAGAGTCCTGCCTTTTCCATTGAACGGATCTAGCCTGTACTAACCGAGAAAGCGAGGGACTCATTTTGCCAAAGAACGACATAGTCGTTGCGGTAGGAGTTATTGTCTTTCGGAGCACAACAAATTAGGTAAATACCTCGGCAGGGGTTGGACGGGAGCGTTTGCGTGCACCGCGCAGGGCGCAGAATCGTAGATCGACGGGTCCAGCTCGCTCCGGCACTTCCGACAGTAAGTAGTATTCGCCTTGTTAAGACCAGCGTCAGCGCGCCCCACGACCAGAATCCGAACTACTTATTTTGGGATAAACACAGCTGATTAGCATGAGCGGTATACGAAGAAAAGATTATTTAATTAAAAAATAAAATAAGTAGTGATCCGATGAACGTCAAAAAATCATTTATTGATTTGTCTGATATTATCAGATATATTGGCAATGAAACAAGGCCATATACAGAAGGCGAAAGAGTTTATAAGGCTAATCATATAATATTTTGTAGGTTAGCCACCGAAAGTAATGATTGCTCAGCAGAGATAGTAGCCCTGTACTCGCATTGAGTCGCATAGCAGACGTTATGCTCTTGCCTATTTTCTTAATAAAAATTTCCATTTCTGTCATAATAATTTGTCTTTGGGAAACTGATGTCACGAGACACCTCGTATGTATTTAACGTACTTGCATTGCGGTACACAACACCA
This sequence comes from Torymus auratus, assembly GCA_900474315.1. Taxonomy (NCBI): domain Eukaryota; kingdom Metazoa; phylum Arthropoda; class Insecta; order Hymenoptera; family Torymidae; genus Torymus; species Torymus auratus. The sequence continues at coordinate 2,298 of UXGD01007045.1, read as the reverse complement.
CTTATTACTCTCAAACTTTTTAATTTTAATTAAATCGGTCACGGTCTCATAAGATTTACATTGGAGCCAGCTGTGCCTTTCCCAGAATAAGCAGTTCGGATTCCGGCCGCGGGGGGCGCTGACGCTGGTCTTAACAATGCTAATACACTAGTGAGCACTTTGGATACAATGGGAAAAGTACCGCCCCAAGTAACTCATGCTCTCGCTATTTAACAGGTTAAGTGCAATATTATACCCGTATATACAATTATTTTTTCCAAACTGTTTTTAAAAGTTAGATAAAATTTGCAACGAATTAAAATTTTTATAATTTATGTATTTTTTGTTCTTATCGATAGTTAAAAATGGAATGGATTTATTTGAATGTAATTATAAAATTATTTAGAATGTTGCCATGGCAGTTATAGTGAAAATATTATAGCTTTCATGAATATCTTTACCTTCTGCTAATTGAACAATATGATCTTGAATGCGAGCCCAGTTACCTTCATTAATATGTGGCCACTGAGGTGCTGTATTAAGATAATCATATGTAGTCAGACCAGCTACCTTATAGATAAAGTATGATGGATGACTTAGTTGTCCAGGAATGAACTCGTTTTCAGCACGTTGATTAAAATATAAGCAACTGCGGCCTTTCATGTTTGTGCATTTCAACTGGTTTCTAAAATTACTTTTTGCTTCGTATTGGTCTTCATATTTTCCCTTTATAAGCCAATGTCTTTGTGAATATTCCTGTTCTGTCACTCTACCTTGACCTCCGGCTATGATGCCCGGAACAGAAGATTTTACGTACGATGGGAGCGAGTTCGATGCATTAGAATGAATATCCATGACATTTAAGTATTTTCCCGGCTTAACCTCAAATCTAACCTTTGTTAATATTTTCGTATTATTATTAAGAATGGACTTATTTATTTTGTAATTAGGAACTGTCCTGCAATGAAGCTCATAGAACTTGTGAATATCATTTTGGTTATTTTCTCGATAAAATAACGTTGTATTTATACAGGTAAAAGTATTGTAGAAACTCTTTGGAATTGTAGTAAAAGGATTGTTTTCATCCGCGCATGATAAAAATAGTGATTCACCAGAAAGAAGATATATATTTCCAGCTACATCCGATGGATACTTAAATTTATACTTGTCGTTCATTGGTGGTTGCATAATCAAAGGATGGTTCATGAGTAAAATCTTAATATTTATAATACACATTGTTGCTAGAAAGAAGTCGTCAGTCTTTTAAATATTAAATTGTGAGTATAAACATCTTAAATAATTTCTTAAGCTATAATGATAAAAATATTCAACAATATTTATAACACGTAACGAATTAGATTAATGATTAATATTGACAAAGCGTCATCAAAGACAAATCAAATTACCAAATACGAAAGACTTTTGAAGTAAGTGAAGTGTAAATATATAAACAAAGAAAGTTTTTACATTATATACGCTCTAATTGATAGTAACGATTCATTAAACAAAATAAATCATTGTCTTTTAAACGAGGTATATAATTAGTTTGATAAAACATAATGTTACTTATTTACGTGCAGTCTCGGTAGTCGATTCTACTTCATTGTTTGGTTGATTTTCCTCAGTGTCACTAGTACTTCCAACTAAATCATTTTTATTACTAAATAGTGGTAGCATGACAGTAAAAATTAAAGGAATTGATTGCAGAGGTGTAAAATCTAGATTCTTATCAAGTTGTCGCTTATGACGGGATGCTCCATTTTGTGATGATCCTATTGTAACATTATCGTACTGTAAAATTAAGTTACGTTTTAATGTTTTACACACAGGTCACTGATATTCAATATTTACATTAAAATCTTACATGCTATTTATAGAAGAAAACAATTTTTTATGATTCCCCGATTCGTTTTTGTTTTATGTTGAATCGGATGGGTAGCATTCGAAAGAGTATACAAAAATCTATTAAAAGAAAAAAAAAATTCTCTAGCTATCAAGATTCTTTTGTTATTAACAAAAATGTGCTTTTTTTTAAAAGCTTATAACTCCCAAACTAAACGGTCAATATTTTTGAAAAAAATCACGATAATGTAGAACATACATAGCTATAATTTTGAAGCGATTAAGTCAATTTTACTCCCGTAATCGTAGTTTTTAAAATATTTATTATATTCACTCAAAAATAAAAACTAGTTTTGACAATAAAAAAATTGTTTTTCAGTAGACATTTCAATTAAAAAGTTATTAGTAGTTTAGTTATATTCAATTGTTTGCCAGATATAGCAAACAATTATAAGTTTCTTCGTAAAGCTAATATTT
>UXGD01007044.1:0-11572 GCA_900474315.1 Torymus auratus | reverse complement strand
GGAAAAAGACGCGCCCATTCACTCGCCTTTATCTCCCCAAGAGATAGAAACCGCACACGCGACCGCGGAATATTACAGCGCAGCCTCCCACTTCACCCTTTTAGATTCGCTATAATATACACACACACATCCGTATAGCTTATTTCTTTCCGATTATCCGCTCGCTCGTTTTATCATCGTTCGATTACGATATATACACACACGAGCGTCGAGCTGATAGCAGCCGAGAGCTGTGGAATTGAAATGAAACTAATTACCGCGCCGGCGTCTCGATGTTATAAATATAATATAAAGAAGAGAGGAAAAAAAACTGTGTCAGCGCCAGAGCGACGAAAGGCGGATGGTTCGAACTGGTTCGCGCGGGTGTTGCTTACATATATGTTACGCTCTTGTTCTTTTATATGCGAGGGAAAAAATGAAGCAGCGGTGAAAGAGTAAATTAAATTTTATTGTAGGTATATCGTAATTAATTGAAAACGGTGAGAGGTGACTTATCGCGTAAAAGAGGTGAGAAGTGATGACGGCGGTTATAGTATTTCGAGCGAGACATGCTGTAAGATATATAATTTTTAGCTAACGCGGCATGCGCGAGACGCGAGAAAAACACGGTTGTATCAGCGAATACTTTTCACGCTTATATTATGTATTTTTTGTATACACACAAGCAGATAATATATGCCCGTAACTTCTGCAAAACACGCGAAATCCAAAAATCCTAAAAAAGAAACAAAAAAAAAAGATTCTCAACCAATTTTCCAGCCGTCGTATTAATCACGTCGCACGCGGCCACTAAAACTGTCACGCGTCTACCGCACACCTCATTTGAAATTCAGATCCACCGCGCTTATATAGTAACATACAAAAACGCGAACCGTTTTCAATTACACTTCTTCCGACCAATACACCCACACGGCGCGGGTCTCAATAATTGAAGCTTGGCGCCCCGACGCGCGGGAAATTTATATATCTTTCTTCCGGATTACGAATTTCATTATATACCCGTCGAGTGAAAGAGAGACTTGGAGGCGATTTCCATCAGCTCAATGAGTCGCCGTCCTTGGCAGCCCGTGAAAAATATATATAGTAGGTATATAAGAAGACACACGTCGAGAGCACGCGCGAGAGCGGGGCCACGCGCAATTGAGACGTGCTTCTCATGCATCTAGCGCAGCGGCGGATTAAGTGAACGATATGAGGCTGGAAATGTGTGTGTGTGTGTGCATTCAGTGGTGCGATGACACGCTGCGTGTGTCGTGGCGGTTTCTGGGACGCTGTGGTGACAGAGAAAGAGAGGGAAGAGATTTAACCTTTTGGGGGTTTTGGGGTATGGCAACGTTGTTTCTGTACATCTCAATTATTTCAGGTACATGCTTGAAGCGATGTCCATAATACAGGGATGGCTTTTGTGGGTTTCTTTCAGGGGTGAAAATTAGAATGATTTTCGGAACCCGCAAATAACGCTAATATTTTTTAAGAGTTTGTAAGAATTTTTATTATGTAAATCGTTTTTCGACTATTTTTCTCTACATTAATACCGCACTTTAATGCTTATTTTATTCATGTCCCGGTCATTTTCTATTCAGCAATTTTCCCATCTATATATCATTATCACGTAACATTTGTCCTATACAATAAATTAACAAGAAAATCCTTGCTATCGCCCAATTCACATACCCCTACAAGCGAAAAGGGTCAACGAATCCATAATTTCTTTCAACGCCGCAACAATATAATCCTCGGCATGATGAAAAAAATTGCCACCACCATATATTACACTTAGACTATATATACACACACATCGTCGCTGTCAATTTCGCAGTCTGGATATATTCGTCGGTCTATATATAGCACGACAGAAACCCCATGATACTCATCTATAAGCGCATGTGACACGCGCATATTACTTTCAATTATTTCAATTGCAAATAACACATTCTAATTTGAATGCCCGGGTATACGTTCGCATATTATATAGCAGCAGGCCGGAAGATAATTGCGTCGACGGCCCCCGTCGATTCCGCTCTAAAAATATACGTCGCACATACACCAACATCGACGCGCGTGGATGAATTACAACAACAAATAGCCTTTGATATATGGTCAAAATAGAGTGAAAATATAAAGTCGCGCTGCGCGCGAATTTTATTTCTTATTTTTGTCATCCGAAAGAAATATTATCGAGTACTTTTATTGCAGGGTAAATATATCGTGACTTCTATAGTACCCGCGCCGTGGGTGTAAAATTGAACGGCGTATGCGGACGCAAGGCCGCGGTCTATTAATATTTTAAAGTACGAAACCGAAAATGAAAGCTCGCTCCGACGATATAATCTTATAATACTGACGCCGCGCTTGACGAAAAATCATGTTTACGGAATTGAAGCCCAGTTCAATTTTTCAAAAAGTATATCAAAGCTCGTATAAATAAATAAATAAACGACAGTGACGTATCTCGCAACGATTATTGCAATAACCGCGAGACTACCCCATATATAATTCCGCACTATATATTCACATTATACCAATCAACGCGGGCCGACGTCAAAGGTTCTTTGAACCCCCAAATATATACGCCTCCACAACAACAACACTCAGCAGCTCATTAGAACGCATCCCGTGCGAATTGACAAATTGGAGGCCGTCGCCTTCAGCGAAGGTCAGAGTATATAGATGCGCTGTTCTCCTCGCCTCATAATATCATGTGCACCATGCGCTCCACGCGTGCTGTGAAATTATCCTCGCGATGATAGTACTGATGAAAATTGAGAGATTTCACGCGGCTGTCAGTTATCGTTGTGGGTGTAATCCAGTTAGAATGTTAATTTCCTCGGGCGGGTAAAGTGTCGCTGGAAATTCAATGAGGTACATATATCTCCTACGACGAGATGTCAGTATAAGCCGGCGGATTTATGTAATGCGCGCATACCGCGGTGCGCGCACTTATCGTAATGAGGATCGCAATTTTTATAAATATACATTATGCACACACCTCGAAAAATTCATAAGAAGAATGCGATGTACGTAACGTGTTATTTTTTTTTCTCGCTTATACTTGTTCCTAGCGACGGGTTTCCTGATGTCGAGTATAATAACTTCTCTTAACATTGCTATTCGAAATTAACGATCGGAGAGAACAAAAAGTTTTGACTTTTCAATTACCGTGCATCGTATATATATATGTGCGTTTCGTAAGAGCCTCTGAGCTTCCTATAAGTCACTGGGTTACCGGTCATATATGTGTACGCTCCTAATTGCCTCTCTGTGCACGTCGCGCACACCTTCCGCGTACCCCGACCGCATACCTATATATTACAGGCAATGTCAATGATGACGAGGATCAAACGACTCGCGGTCAACGACATTATCCTCGGCATTGGCCGCGGCGACGAATTCTATGCGCGTGTGATTTTCGCGAGTTTGAGAGAGGCCGCGCACGTATAGGTTCCGGGCTTTACTAAGTACACGCGCGTTTAATGTGTATAAACGCAAGGATTGAATTTGCATTTTTTTTATTTTTCTTTTCGAGGGCTACATATATACATATCGTATACTTGTATGTATGACATTTGCGCATGCGTGCGGCCTTGCGATATAATACCGAGCGACCGCGGCCTTGAACCTTGCGACGATGCTTGATTGGGTGAAGTGTGGGTTATTTCCTTTTTCACGGGATGCTCTCTCTCTCTCGGCGTGTTCTTTTTTATTGGTGTATATATATATAGTTTCTTAAAATCTAGGTGGCAGTTTGCATAATGCGATTATATAGAGAGGTCGAAATTTCGGTGAGTATAATAAGTAGTGCAATAATTTTAGTTGTCATGTCGTAAACGTAGAGAGGTACAGCGCGAATATACAATTAAACATTATATATAGCATGGAATGTAAAAATCTTTATCTTTACGTAACGCCAGCGCGCGCGCGTGTGCGGCTGTGCTTTTTACGTAAAATGCGCTTAGCATTAATGGGGTGATAAAAAAAAAGTTTAATGGTGCTCGAGTTTCAGCGAACTTTTATCATCCATTAATATTATTTTTCCCGGTTTCTGTGTACGAGAATTTAATGGAATTCTTTTAATCTCGCGGCGCTAGCGGAAGGTTGTGTATACGATGAATTGTATATTACTCAATCGCGTGGTTATGGAAAAAAACGATACGAGAGGCGACGGTTTCGGTCTAAATTAAGAATCCGAATTTCGAAAATAAAAATTCAAGATTATCCGATCACGCTGTATATAAAAATCCGAAAAATCGGAATCGACAATATAAAATCGAAACTATACGCGAAATTTCTTTCACAAGCCAAAGTAAATAATTTTGATTCAACAAGTATAGTTCTGTAAAGTCCTTGTAAAAATAAAAAGGAAATTATGGAAAACGGAAACGTGGACGATTTTTTTTTTTCAAAAATAAACGATCGTCGCCCAAGGTGTAGTGTAAACAAGTCTAAATAATGCACTCGTTCGACTATAATTATATGTAGGTTAGTGTTCCATTACACAATGTTATCTTGTGCATGTATCTCGAAGGAAAACATTATACAATTAAAAAATAATATGTTGCACTCTTCGCGTGCTTTCTCTCGCCTCATGGGCAAAATTCCAAAAATAACATTTTGAATAAGTTCTGATTTTACAAAAAAAAGTAGTTAAAAATCAATTCTATTGCATTATATCGAAAAAAGGCTTATCGCGTACCAAAAGAATGACCAAACCATATCGAGTCTCCAGCCAACGATACCCCTAAGTGACTATTTCCTAACTCGCATTTATAAACCCAGTGTAATTTTCCAAACTATAAAACTTGCAGGAATCCCCAAAAAGCAAAACACTCCAATTACACGGCACCCGCAATAATCCCAAACATCTCACTTATGTATCCTCATATCAGGCACTTAATCCTTCGTGTTCATCATCATCTCGCGCACGAACCGTCTCATTCATGCGATCGCTGCGTGCGCGGAATCCGCGGAATGAAAATTGCCGCCTCAGGAATTCCGGATTAAAGCATCTGGGAAAATCAACGAGATTCGTTGACAGGTACATACGTACGTACAACTCGCTCTTACGTAAGAACACACACACATATATCTCCTTCGGTGCACAATGGGCGAAGCTGTGCCCTTGAACGGATCGTAATCGTGCGACGAACGCGCAAAAGTGAAAACGCGCGCATATATATTCGACACGGAGAAACCGCGGAAGGGAAATCGTCGGATTTTCGCGCGTGATAAGCGCAATTGTCTCTCGGCGAGATATTTAGCGCACCGCTGGATTTATGTGTGTGTGATTCCCGGGTTATTATCTGATTCCGCATCTTTGTAGACGAAAACTTATACGTGCCTCGGGTTTGTTTTAATCGTTGTGCATGTCTGGTGTGAAAGAAAGAGGAGAAAATGGGATTAATTGTCGTTTCTTTTTTTTTTTATTGGGTGGGTTGTTGCTCCTGTTGAGCAATTTCTACAATATTTATAATATATAAATATGATAATAAAGAGATAAAGCTTCGCGAGAGGTCGCGATTAGAATAATGCGATAGATAAGATCGGTGCTAATATACGACTTTTCTGTTAAATTATTGTCATTATGATTTTGAACAGATGCGGTTATAGTAGCTCGTTTATTTGAATAATAAAGCGCGGACGATGTGTCGTAACAATCGTAATTATAAAAACAAAACCATTTGCAATTATTTTTCAACGCGTCTATATTACACGCCTTTTATTATCAATTACTTACTGTGTTTATAATAATATTTAAATTATGTATATTACCTGCTTTGCCGAGCTTTCGCGCGAAATTCCTGTAGTCGAGACGTAATTAAATACACATGTGTCTATAACGCGGAGTGATAAGGATTTCTTAAGAAAACTTATATACATAGAGCGCTCCGAACATAACGACGACACGTGGCTTAATGAAATTTAATTAATGACGAATTTCCGATAAAGAAAGTAAACTTGTTTTCGAAGACGAGTTAACGAACTTTTTCAATTCGTTGTATCCTAATTTGTATAATATACAGCATCAATATAACATTCCTACATAAAGTTTTTCTACAAAATTAAGTGCCCTATTCAGCCATTTCGTTCACTTAACCTCACGCATTAAGCACAATATATTGACATACAATCGTATATAGGTACGAGTACAAATCAATATAACCCGTTTGCAATTAATAACAGAGTCGATGAACTTTTCACCCGAGTGCACTTAGAGTGAGAGAGAGATGCGGTAGTCGCACTCGCTCGCGGTTATACGCGCGCGACGATAAATCTAAATTCATTGACGCGCGTGTTGACATGACTGCTGTACAATTAAAAGCGTCACTTTGCGTTCATTATTCCTCGGCGCGCGCGCGCGTGATCGGATTTATTCATTATTCGGCGCACAAATCAGAGGAGGCGCACTGGCATTGATAGATCGCACAAGTACACGAATTCATTTGTAAACGGTTAGTGGGATTCTTGTCTTACGCGATTATTAGAAAGTGAAAATAAGAGAAATATATAGGAGAGTAAGGGAACGAAGATGGGTATGTACATAATTGGAACATATCGCTCGTGTGTATCGTGAGTGGGGTAAAGGCGCTATAGCAATCAATCGTGGAAGATTAACTCGGCACTCGGCGTTAATGACTATACAGAACTGATATTTGTATAATGGAAATTGTGGAATTTTTAATGGACACCTCGTACATGCACTATAGTCATGGAAATAGTATTTACTAAATTTGAGGGATTCGTATAAGGTTTTTAGAGTCGTTGTTTTGGGTGCGCGTTTGTTTACGTTCCTCTTCAAGGCAAACATAACCATGGGTCTGAACTTTGCATCGTTGGAATGCAACGAAATAATTTTTTAGGATCGGTTAAAGTTATTAAGCAATAGAAAATTTTATCTAAATCTTTGTTTTTAAGTTATTTTATACACTATTTAAAACACTAAATCTATACAAGCAAAAGTAATATTATTCAGTATAAACGTAAAATAAAATAAATTATTTGTTTTATTTCGTTGCACTCCAACGTTGTGAAGTTCAGACCCATACATAAATCGTTCCAGAATTAAGTATATTCAATACTTAATATACAATTTTTTAACATTATTATCAGTGTAATAAATTCATTTATAAAAGATAACCATAATCTTACTATTATACCATTTACTAAAACTTAAAACATAAGGCATACATATCCCAGACAAATTTTCCCAATAGAACGTAGGCAATAATACCGATGACTAAAGAAATCGTCGGTCTTTTGCGATTTTTGCTCCACTTTTTATACACCAGAGACTATATAGAAACCTCGCGCGCGGATTCCAAAGGTTTAATACACTTTATAATACTTCTCATTCGATCATAACAACGCGCCGTGCACAATTATAAATCTTGCATAATACCGGCGCTATAAAGCGATGAAAAAAAAAAAATGTATGCAATATAACCACGAAAATTGCCATGAGAAAAAAGATCGGCCGAATCGATGCGGACCAACGGCCCGCGGTGTATATAACAACGGGTTAACGGCAGAATAATTTGCTTCGTTAAAACGATTTTCTGCTAATTGACCAATAAACCTCGGCGCGCATTACACAGCGCCGCGACTATTTATTATCCGATTATAATTAATATATCAACATTTATTCTATTGTTTCGCAACACCGTGACTCTTATAACTTTAACCATCAGCTTCGTCTCGACGGAAACCTTTGCGCGTGGAATCTTTTATCCCCATACACTCGCGATAACAACCCCACCATGACTCTGCATAAAAAAATCATCCCACACACATATATCCGCAGAAAAATCGTTCAATAACACTTATAATATCCACACTCACCGAGGTATCCTCGTTCAGTATATCATGGGCCGCGCTGAGCATCACGACGTATCCATAGTTATTGCACAGCCCAAGTAACCAAAACGCCATGAGGTTCCTCCATCCAGTCCTGGTACCAGCAGCCGCGTCCACTCCAAAATTGTTCTTGGACGTGGCGAGTTCCGCCGCGAGTGCGGCCTTCTTCTTCCCGCTCGACATTGCTCTACTATTACCGCTACCTCCGCTGCTACTATTGCCACCAGTGGTACTGCAGAATCCTTGCAGATAACTCCGCACCAATACGGTCCTATTCGGCGGCTGTCGTATACGTTAATTGCAAAAAGAAGAAGAAGAATACGATTGACTTGTGTTATAAAATAAATCACCAGCGCGCACCGACTCTCTCTGTGTGTGTCACTCTCTTATAGTATATGTCTCGCGCGCGCGCGCAGTCTTGTATATACTGCCTATATACACTCGCGAGGCGGATAAGCGCTGCTCTGATAAAAGCCGCCGGCCGCGCGCGCGCTTTTATATAGCGCGACACAGCAGCAGCAGCAGCGCTTTTTTTCCGCGCGCGCGCGTGTCCCCTCCTCCTCCTTTACGCCGCGCTATGCTGCTCTATAACTGATCTACCCGGCGCCGCGCGACCTTTGGGGGGTTCGGGAGGCTAGCTTTTTCGTATGCACAGAGCGGACGCGGGGATGAGTCAGGTTGTAGATACGAGGAAGCAGGTGACCGCGGAAGTGTATATGGAAGGTGATTTAGTGTGGGAATAGTGTGTTATAATGTGATTTTTATCGGGGTGGTTGAAGGGGTGATTAATCGGCTATGCGGTTTTGGAGATGTGTATAATATATATGCATGTGTGATTATAGGTTGTGTAATAACCGGTGCGGGCCGGTGCGGATCGGCTGCGAGGGAAATTCAATTGTTCGCGGGAGATTAAGAGATGCATGGTTCTAGCGCGTGCGTATATGAGTCGTAATAAGAGGTTTCTGCTTTTTCGAGATTTGTGTACTTTGCTATTGTTTAACCGTAGGTTTTTTTTTCGAAAAGTTTAGCATGTTTGATAAATTGGAGTGTGATGTATATATAGGAAAAACAGATCCTAGTCTATGCGTTCGTTTTGAATGAAGAAAAGTGGTGGAGATATGCTTTGTTTATTTCGCAACTTCTCGCAAGCTTCGATTAATCTTAACGAAGTTAGACGTCTATATACATTTTATTATATTCGCGTGTTGTATATTGTCACTCGGTGAATCGTAAACGTTCTAAGTAAATTAAGCTTCCTTAAAAAAAAGTCGCCCGAGCATAAAGTATCGACGTTGCGAGTTTTTTTATACAAATGCCGTTCTTGTTTTTTTGTTAACGTAATTGAGCAATTATTCGTCGTGTCTTATCTCTTACTTTAATTATTTTAGAAATGTTACCACTGTCTTTATGCTGGTTACTTGTTACTCTGATTGAAAACGGTAAAAATGTTCTAAAAATAAATTGTTTATAAAAATAATATTCAATATAATGACGAATGAAAAATCTTTTCGATGCGAAAAAAAATATGCATAACATGCAGAAAAAGTATAATATAATAAAATAAAGTATTTTAACGAATGTCATTTTGGAAACGTGTGGTTGAAAAATTAGCATAAGAATTGCTTGTTAGAAAAAGTGTATAAGCCTAGCAGGTAATTTCGAAAAAAAATTTCTTGAGTGAGCTTATGCGAAAAGTCGCGCATTTTTCTTTAATTGTGTATATAACTAGAACTTATTTCAATTGAAATGTATCATTATGCAATCACTTACAAAATGAATATTTTTAATCTTTGAACATGAAAATTTTTTTTTCAAAAATCTAAAACAAAACTGTACTAATAACATGAAATTCACTCTCCCAGTTGAACGATAGCAAGATTATACTCCAAAGCAATTTAACTCCGATTAGGGTAAAATTTTATGCTAATGGGGCCAGAGAAAATTTCACTTCACCAAAAATTCAAAAACGATCTTCGAGGCAATTACGTCCCGCAAATTGCTTTATATGCACCTGTCCAATAACTTTACATCATTATATCACACGGCATATTAATAAACCTATCCACTTCTGGCACCACACTGCTGTATTAGCGAACGGACGTCACGTCTGCCATTGTAATTTTTACACCGCGGCGCTTATCTAAAACTTAATAATTAAATAAAACTGGTTATTTCAGCTATATACTGCTACATAGTATATATAACCAGTCGCGTATCAGCTGCGAGCATTAGCATAAAACGCTCGCTCTATTGAGATATTCGCGCAGAAACTCACACGCACGCATAATCATTATACATCTAAGTTGGTCCCGAAAAAAAAAGAGAGCGTCACCTAACAATTGGGTCAGTAGCGTCGTTAACCGCGTCTGACACAAAGCCTTTCGCGCGCGTCTTATCGACTATATACACTTATCCTATATAAACCAGCGCTCGCGGGATTCTCTCAAAGAGTCTTGGATCGCACGCGCCAAGGTATTTTCCGCGCGGTGAAAACGAGTGCATAAACCGCGCGTTTATTTGTTTTTCGCGCACTCATTCGAGCTACATTTATACAAGCGTTTACGTATAAACTAGCGCTCGCGCGTGTATGTATAATGGGTCTGCCGATCTACACAACCAAAGAATTCCTAACGACCAAATGGCTTTTTATTCAGGCAGTGAAAGAAAAATTGTCGAGAACTTTTAGGAACTCTTCAATTAATCCGCGCGCACGCTTATATGTTGTTACGCTGTCAAAATAACAGCCGAACGAGTACAATAGCACGCGCGAACTTGTTATAATCCGCATTGTGAAATTCTCCTGGCGAAATATATATATTCAAATTTGGAGAAACGACGGGGGGACATATAGTCACGCGTCACGTGCGAATTCCGTAAAAGCGACGACGTGAAATATATATAACGGCGAAAAAAGTTGTGGGGCAACGATTAAGATGCGTGTGTAAGAATAAAACACCAACTCGCATCTGATCCGCGAAGTGTCTTCCCTGCGCCTGCATCAGTTTTTACGCGTCACGCGCCGCACCGCATCAAAGACGATAGGAATCCGATAAAGCTTAATCCGTTTCTCGAAGATTCCTTCGACGCATCTTCTACTTTACAAACGCATACACACGTTACATATATATAAACGAAAGAAATCACAACGGAATCGGATCACGCGATAAACATCTCCCGTGCATCATCATCGTCATCCTACAATGTTGACTACTTTCTCATGCCGACGACGCACCAATTCAAATACGCGTATAATATAAATCGTTGATCGACGTCGACACTCCCCCCTGCTGGAGCATCGATCAGTGATTCAACTTTCGTTTAACGTTTATACGGATAAAAGTATATGGCGTGACACGACCACGCCACCACGAAGAAGACGCAGTTAAAATCAATTGTCTCCGCGCGACTCTCGACCAAAAAAAGAAACTTTCTTGTGCTCGAGCGCGCTTATTAACTCGCGATCGCTGCGTGCATGTGCGCGTGAAACCGCACGTATATATCTCACATGTATAGGACCGAGATTTATTAACACGTACATATAAAGACAAGCTTGTGTATGTATATATCGATACCATCGGGGGCTCGTTAAAACAATGCGTCCTATTTCGTAACTCAATCGCGCGATATACAAATCGGCGAGATCCCCGCCTCTCTCTCTCTCTCTCTCTCTCTCTCTCTCTCTCTCTCTCTCTCTCTCTCTCTCTCTCTCTCTCTCTCTCTC
>UXGD01007043.1:0-11573 GCA_900474315.1 Torymus auratus | reverse complement strand
ACCCCCAACTAATTTTTATTAATTTTTTTTTTTCGTACACCCATCAGTTGTTTGATAATTTCTGTAGAATATTGCTGATATAGGGGATTAAGAAAATTAAATTTTCGGTTGTTTCGTAAAGAATATATTATAATTCGTGCCAATAATCGTTGAACATCGATCCTTTTTACGATAATTAATCATTGTTAACGCATTTTCTAAAATTTTCCATATATCATCGCTTTCGTTATATACACATTCATAAAATTAGCGCACGCCTCAATCCGCATAAATCCGCTCGATCCCTTATCCACGCAGACTATTACTCCATCGAGATCGCCTACTCAGCCGCTGCTGTGCTCGCGCCAATTATACTAATCAGCTGTTTCGCGCAAACTAGAGCATCATCGATAGCCGCGGCGATCCGCGCGCACTTATATATACATCGATATACACCCAGCATAGAGATGTCTTTTTTTCTGACCATGAATCGGTGACATAACTCTCTCGCACGCGCATGGACACGCTTCTTCTTCTCCGTCGCTCTAATAAAGTCACAATCCCCCTCCTCCTCGTTTCAGCTAAGTCATGGTAAACGTTTTTACTTATTGTACACCGTTCGCTCATTATCACCTCGTCATTTTTCTCCGACGATTGTACATATATCTGTATGATCTGTACAAGCTGACCGTCGTAAAAACGCGATCGTTATCGTGTCTTGCTGCAGCGAAAACAAAAAAGTGGCGCACCTCCTACGGAGAAAGAAGAGACAGCATAGAGTACAATCGCAATTGTCTTATCTTGGACAATTCGCGACTGCACCGCTGTACTTATCAATATATAATGTCTCACTTTACTGGGACGTTTCTTGCATTGTGTGCCGTGAGGCGCGAGGGACTTGGCATTGTTTCGGTTTGCCCGCTCATATTAATAGTTATATATATTATTGTACGCGCGCGCGTGCGAAGAGAGCTATTGCTACAATTTTACACGATTCAACTAGTATTATCTAGTTGCCGGTATATAATATATAACACGAGATTACGTCCTTTCGGATGATTTTTACGTAATGGATAATATAATAGAGTTGTCGGATAATACGAGAGAGCGAAAGCGTTCGAGATAATAGTGGACACGGCGAGAGATCTTCTCGATAGGATCGACAGATGGGGTTTTACGCGGATACATATACGCGTGGTACAATAATGATTTTACATTATAATTGAAAATAACATTATTTATCAGTGAAATAGAGGATAGGCATCTGCAATATTCTAACACACGCTGTCGCAATAACCGTTTGAACATAATAGGCATTTTGTCGATGCAGTGTGAGAGAATTGTTTTCTTTATCTGTATTTTAAAGCTCATATTAAGAGATTTTTCAATTACGCAACGGTCCGCAATCGAATCTCGAAACTGGTGTGTGTGATAAACAATTGAGAGTGAGCGCTTCCGTCCCTTCTTTCTCTCTCCCTCTCTATACCTAAATTCATTCTAGGTAGAACCAAAAGGAACAGACTAAGAAGAAGAAGATGACACTTGTAGATTAGAGCGAGTCAACTGGTCTCGCAGGCTTATCGAGACCGACAATGCGGCCATAAATTTCGCAGTGCTATATACGATATATTGTTTTCGCGGGCGCAGACCTGTTAATAATAGCCGTGAAACTATATGTATAATAAACGAGTAGTGTTGCGACGACGACACGCGCCAAACGCTGCAACGAGGAGGAATGCTCGCTTTGCCAGAGAATATATGCGTATATATATTTGTGTATATAAGTACAGGCGGAAAGAAATTTTGCCACCTTCGTATGCCATGCGTGCCAGAAATTCGGAAATACCGTATTTTCGTATATATGAATCACTTTGATCAATCTCTCGATCACGTGTGTACACTCTTAGTATTATAGATTCGTTTGGTGCAATGAAGCAAAATTCCTTGCCGGCGTACGCGCGCGGGAGGTTAAGGTGGATTCACCGAGTGAATTGGGAAGATTAATAACATTTTTTTACAATCGTTTGTTCACATGGTATAATGTAAAACACGATATCATAAAATAATATGATTCATGAAGTAACAATAAAAAAAAAATTTCAATATTCCAAAAGTATAGATATCGTCAATTAAAAAAAAATCAACTATCAATGTTAATCTTTTTTATTTTTAATCCAATTCAAAATATTCTTTGTGTAATTTCATAGGGAATCAACGATAGAAAAATTTCAAAACCTGCAAAAATACATCCACTTGTTTATAGAGTCGTGTATGCTATTTAGACAGTTAAGTTGTTAACAAATAGTTGTTTTTTTGCAGGTTTTGAAAATTTTAAAATTTTTATATCATTGACTCCCTATGAAATTAGACAACCAACAAAATGAGCCCTTCCAATTTTGAATCGGATCAAAAATAAAAAAGATTAACATTGCTAGTTAAACTTTTTTTTAAATTGGCGATACCTACTTTTCTTTGTTTTTTTTTTATGAATTATATTATTTGATTATGTGATATCGTTTTTTATATTATACGATGATATGAACAAATGATTGTAAAAAATATTATTAATCTTCCCAATTCACGCAGTGAATCAACCTGAAAATAAGCCTCGAGCACAAACGGCGCGGCATGCAGAGAAGACGTGTGTAACACCGTCGAAAATAATCGCTTTGTTAGAAGAGAGAAAAACGCAGGTTAATCTGTAAAAACGCGAGTGGTTAAGAAACAGTGCGACAGAGGTATCCCTTGTTCCTGGCTCGTTATATGCAGAGCTAATATACAGCGTATAATATTGCGCCTGTTAATAGTTATTTAACTTTTTTTTTTATTTTTATAAGATTATGGCTGAATGTGAAGTTATTAATATTAATTTTATATAAGTAAGAGAGGGATAGGGTAAGTAATATAGCTGAAGGTGATGTGTTTACCTCAAGACGTAGGCGTCGACCGTGTCATTACGACAAAAACTGATGATCTCGCAGCGCACGATCTTCAGCAGGGCCTCCCATTTTTCACTGGAATCAGAAAGTAAGATACAATATTGTTAGCCGAAGTTGAAGGCAAAAAGAGAGCTGGGGGGTTATTATCAGTGTATAAGTGTGGTTCCAAGAATATAAGGCGCGATTGTTGGGGCGTTAAGTTACAAAACACATAATGTAACGCTTTCTCTCTATCAATGTATACTTTCTATATTTTCACTCGACTGGTACTCAAGTTATCTATTAAAAATGCTTTACGTTATTTCTTACGATAGTAAAGCAAAAAGTATATACTAGAGGAAAACTGCTGTAAACGTACAAATAAAATATCAATGCCTTTAACGACTGAAAATTATACCTACTATTATCTGAAGGCATTTCATTCGTTACCAACATCGAAATTCCAACTCCCCCATGCGCAAAAAAACAAAGTATCCCGCTTATCGCCTCCGTTCTATAGCTCTTTCTCTCGACTCCAAACAGCTCGATTCGACTTACTCGACCTCGGCGGACCACCTCGCGAATTAATAATCGTCGTACTCTAATTCGCGAGAGCGCGCGTGCCACGTACAATATGCAAATATTTAAACAGATAAAGAAAGATTGCGTGGCGCGTGAAGTGTGCAGAAATGCCAAGCCGGCACGCGGAGACATGGGACGCGGTAGGACTGGCAATGTGAATATAACGCATATGGGGAAGTCTCAGAATTTTCTAGAGTTAGAGGGTTAAAAAAAAGTTTTTGTCGTTGTTATCAAATATACTAGAAAAGTTTCCAACAGTCGAAAACAGTCTTGTGATACAGTTTTAAAAAATACTGAAAAGTGGACAAAAAGTAGTCGGTGATGATTATTAACCAATAGCAAGCTATTGAAGTGGCTATACGAATATTCCAAAAAGCGATTAAAGTAGAAAAAATAGCTTTAATTTGAGAGGAGAATTTGAAAAATCTGTCAATTTGGCGCAAAATTATGTGCATTTGAAAATTGCGATAAATGACCAAAAATGATTGAATCATCCAATTTTCAGAGGTGTCTCTGTCTAGTCTCTGTCTAGAGGTTTGCTGTCTAGTGGCTATACTTATTTGATGGAAATAAAGTTTGTGACGTTGGCGTGCAATGAAATAAAAAGAAAAGAATGGATTATTTTAATTTCGCACGAAGATGTAGCATTTTATATAGTACAAAATAACTGTATGATAAAGGTTTAGATAAAAATTTCGATTGTCTATATAATAACTTTAATTCATTGTAAAAAATTATTTTGTTGCATTCCAACAGCACAAAATCCAGATCCATTATATTTGTGGTTAAGAGAGTCGAGTGAGAGGAGAGGTTTTTGAATAAAGATATGTTTAGAATGATAGCGTTTTACGTTGTAATTTTCATTTATTTTACTTAATTATTAATGATTTAATTAAATAAAACCCGTGTATTGCCGATAAGTAAGAATCTGCATTTTTATCATTTTACCTAATTTGCAAACAAGCACATCTTATGAAAATATTAATAGAATCATTAAAAAAAATGTGAATATATTACTTGCATGTATTTTTGGAGGGCTTGTTTTCCAAATTAACGTTCGGAAGTTAAGTTTATTAAATAATGAATTCGGGTTATATTTTGACTTCACATCGTCTTAACTTTTATTTTTAACAAACGAATTGCTGTGGATGGTCAAAAATTTCGAAAAGAAATTTATTAAAACAGAATGCAAATCATAGAAAATACTGGTTAATCTGTCAGTATTATAATACTCGCCAACAGTGTGCTAATACATTTTAATAATCATATACAGGTATACTGTCTTGCGATCCATTTGAAATTTTACTCGTTAGTTCTATTTCAAAACGAATGATACAAATTATCGAAGTTTTAGTGCCAAGTTGACATTTTCACAGAATTTTTGCAACAAGACAAGTGCAACGAATCTCTTACTTCTGCACTTTATCGAATGTCGCGACAAAGTCATGCACGCGGCGGCTGCAAGCGATATACGCTTCAGCTCCTTTATGTAAATACAGACGTACTTACTATACGCACATAGACGCGACGATATTGGTTATATTAACGTCGCGTATAAGAGACCGCGCAAGTGTTGCTGAAGTAGTCACTTTTTATCCGATAACAGGCGGCATTTCGCAGCGCGCTTCTTAATTATAAACGTGAAAAAAAAGAGGGAGAAAGAAAAAACCATCGCTATTATCAGCGAAAATTCAATAATATTTCATTGACAGAGTATGATTGATTTATTCGCGGTGATTTCAATGTAATATCGCCTTTCTACGTCTCAGTCGGAACTCGACATATCGCGGAAGACTATACAAGTAGCTAAATAATTAGTATTTATATCTCGCGCGATTTGAATTTTCTACATCGCGGGGGTTATGTCAGAGCAATTAGAATTCTAAATACGTCGCGGCGCGCTGATTGAGAAAAATCCAGTGGCACAGGTGTTCACTCGTGCGGCTATAATTGCATTCGAGAAATGTCCAATTGTGAGTACTTATATTCGCCGCGGTGAAAAAAGACGCGCAAGCAGCAAGTGTCAGCAAATCGACGGCTATGGACTCTCTATTGGCGCGCAAGCGCGACTGATTCATTGAATACAACTCATAAATATAACCGTAGGGAAAATAGAGTTGGTCTGGTTGAGGAATTATTTATAGAGCGACGTGTTACCCTTTGTTTTCGCAATATAATGCGGTCGGGAAATCATTCTTGATGCATATATACGGGCTGATTGATTCTTAGAGTATTAGACTAAATATTGCAGTAGATTTGTAATAAGAACTGGCATGCAATAATTAAGTGAATCATGTATCGCATAGAAAGATAGTGCCTAGTGGGTCTTTTACTCGTTTTTGTACTTTACTTTTTTGTGCGTATGATGTGTTCGTACATATCGGCGACAAATCTTAATTGACGAGAAATGTAACTTTTGTTTTGATAAAAACAGACGATCGACAACTCGGTTTTCCTTAAAAGCTAACATTAAAATTTTTCTAGTTTCACATTACAAAATATGAGAAATAAAAGTTGCTCAATTCGGATGCAACTATATAAAGCAAAGTGAATCTCTTTCAATTAACAAGGACGCTGTCAAATTTCTTAACAACTCTGAATTGGGTAAGTGATTAAAACGTATAGCGAATTGAGCGATTCGCATAGTTACAATATTAGAATTTCAATAGAGCTATTTTATTTATAAATACGACACAAAGTGGATATAATTTTTCAATCAAGAAAGGCCAATCTCTATATAAAGCGTATACATGGCCTCAAATAAAAATGTCTTAAATTGAATGATGGCACAACAACCGGTAAAAGTGTGTATAATCATCGCATATATTATTCACAAATTAAACACAGTCTCTTAGTTTACTGTACATCTTTATAAAGTTATCTTCAATAAATACTACTTTACGTGTAAAATAAATTAAATGTTACATTCATTAATTATACTTCAAATAAACTGACAGAGCGGCTTTTAAAAATAACAAATTTATGCAAATTAATTCGAGCGAAATTACATGCATTCGATTGACTTAAGCTAATTACTCCAGTGCGATAATATTTCCTTTCCTCCAACCCACTTGCGCGAAGACAAAAAAAACGTGTGAACAATCTGAGCGCAACCTCGATTTACATAAAAAAATATTTGTTTTCGAAATAACGTAACCACAAAATTCGCTGTAAAGCTTTCCGGAACGAAACGGCACACAGATGAGTCAGTACACATGCTCGCGGCTGCTGCTGTATTCTCACATACCGCGGCACGTTAATGTATATTAATGAGCATGCCGGGATAAACGCGCGCGACTTTACTGCCAAGTTCGAGCCTCTCGCGACAGCTGCAAGCGCGAGCGTGGAAAAGCGGTGCGGTTTTCTCGGTTTGTCCGCCGCACACTGCGACTGTGAGATTATATAGCTGGAACACGTTATAATATGCGCTTGCACGTGAGGAATTTTAGCAGTCGTTACGTGGGTGTAACCAAAAATGTACATATATTTGTTGACGTATTCAGCAACAAGTGTGCGAGAAAATTATATTTTAATTAGCGAGTGGTAGAGGAAAGCGCTTTTGCTATAAGGAGTTTACAAAAGTTAGGTAATGCGTAAACCTCCCGACACGTGTTCAGCAGCTAAGTTTATAAACTCAGAAACTGACGGTGTGCCAAGTTATTTGCTGAGAATATTCCAGCTGATTAGTCAAGTTTAAATCTTTTTTTTTTTAGAATGTCGATGAGGTGTATAAAACTATATTCTATCTTTTGATTATCGTATCTTGATGCTTTTCGTGGTATTAGAAGAATGATTGCCTTATTTGCAGGAAATTTATGTGCAACACTTGGCTATGACATTAGTCACTATTTATCACAATGAATCTATTTAAGAATTTATGTGCAATAAGATCAATTTTGTATTTATTATTAGGAATATACTTTGACTATAATATGAAATGTGATAAGCATATTGACTATTATCATTAAAAGAACCAAATATTATCTTTATTTTAACCAAGTTTAAAAAGTTTATTGAATCATCATCTGTATAATAATTATTTAAGAAATGCATATAACAACAACCTATTGCAAGAAATTTGAAAAAGATTGCTAAAAATAATAAATACGTTATGTATGGCTACAACATCCGACTAAATATAAAATATTTATTTTGAATTTAAATATTACATCGTGATGAAACTTTGAAAGGAATGTACTTCAAAACAAAATCTAAAGCTATATACAAAAGCATACAAAAGTGTTGCACCTAACATATCTAAATCTATTAGTTTTAAAAATAATTATGCGGTAGTTGTCAAGTCTTACAACAGTCTCTCAAATATTTAAGAAGTTTTAACTTTTTATAAAAGTCTACGATAAAAAGGAAACTAAAAACTTTTTATTGAATTAATAAATATCACAGAACTTTTATTTTCTTTTATCTTTCCCTTGTATATAGAGCTATTATTATATTTGTTAACTTGAAGGAATAACTATATCAAAAGTTAAAATATACATATCTATGAGCAAATACCAGAAACTTTAAAAATTTTATATTACTGAAAAATTTTAGATTTAAAAGGCTATAACAAGTTCTTTGCAAAGCACATGACGGAACAAAAAAAATGTTAATTTTTCAATAGAGAAATAAAAAAAGCGTCCAACGTAATGGTAGAGGAAGACGTTTTCTATGAAAAAATACAAAAAGCGAAAATCCTGTATATTTTGAGTTTTTTTTTATCTAGAAAAAAAGTCACTTATTATTATTGTAAAACATTTAAGATTTAAGAGCTTTTTCTTTATAACAAAAGCTTCAATTTGAGCCCTGGTTGATCGATGTGCTATGAAAAATAGTCCAGATATGAGAGAAAAAAAATGGCTGATCCACGACGGTGTCTGAAAGGGGAAAAAAAAATTATAAAATAAAAAAAAATTAAAAATAAAAAATAAAAAAAAATAAAAAAAGAGAAAAAAAAGAATAAGACTCCAAATGGCGTTTACCTTCCCGCGGTGAGAGTCGGTTTTGAATCAATTATTTTTAGGTATTGTAAAAAACTCGAGGTTAGGAATGAAATTTTTTGAAGTCAGATATTAACAAACCATTATCATAACTTTTTCATCGATATTCATCATTCGTTCTATCATTAATTAGGTACTAATAGTCGCTCGCATAATGATAAAACAGTCGATATTTCTGCGAGAAAAAAATGATCACTTTCAGGCGCCATCTTGGAGCAACTTTTTTTTTTTTTAATTTTAATAGGAAAAGAAAGTTCTGATAAAAAATAATTAATACCTTTGGTAATGATTAGTATTATCTTTTTCTGTGTCAAAATATACGATTTTACCAAAAAATGTAGAAAAAAATTGGCTTTTTTTGTGTGAAATTGCAGGCTAATTTACTTCACGGCATTCGCAAGAGAAGATTCGAAACTATTGATATAGGCTCTAGTAAAAAAAAATTACAGGGAAAAAAGTTGTGTTAAAATTTTGTCCATTTGGGACGGAAAGAGTTAACTGACGAAAACCACCGACCCCCCTAAAAACATCCCTAATAACCACTAGCCATCATCCGCTTCCTTCTCTCTATTATATAACAAAAAGCAGGCGGTGGTGTGCGTGCGGTCAGCGCGAAGCGCCACCACTACCAGCTCCACTTACGTCACGCGTTCTACCACCGCGGCTATTTGGGACATTCGCTTACACTCTCTCCCCCAAAGAAAAAGGAGTACACGCGCGGGGTTGAAAAAGATCCGTGACGCAAAACGCGTTCTCCCGCCGAGGGCAAACACATACATTGCGAGGGGTCGGTCGGTCGGCGAGGGGGAATGACGAAGAGCCGATGAAAGGCGACCTTGAGAATGAGGAAGCGAGGGAGGATGATTGCGAGAGTGACGATGGGTGATGTTGGAGCTGCTGAGTGGAGTTTTTTCTTTTTATTCCTCGCGGATGGTCTGTATTTTGGGAGAAAAACGAATGTACCGGTGGTTGATGAGAAAGTGTGACGTTGGTCACTTGTAAGCAGTGGGTATACTGTATGAACAGCCAAACAAACCACGGAGGGATCAAAAGGCCTTTAAAAATAGCGGATCTGCGGTTTGTTTGCGATTAAAAATAGAGGAGCGAATCTTTGACGTAGCACATCTTCTATATGGAAGCTATAACTAAAAATATATGTCAAAATCGATGGCGTTATGGAGGAGTGCGTGAGATTTTTCTAGAAACATACATATCGACGCGACGGAATGATAAATAGCCGTCTAGTCGTATAATACTTATGAATCGACTTTCTCCGAGGTAATGAATGTTCTTTGGGTTTTAGTGCGGATATTTATATGTAAGTTTCTTTTATCGGGTCTACTTTTCTCGCGATAAAGTCGCGGGATAAAATTTTTATGCGCAAGTAAGTAGGGTTTTAATGATAGGTCTTGGTGGATACTGGGCATTGATGTATAAGATGTAAAGAAATGGTGACTCGTTATCTGTGGATAAAGACTGGGAAAATCTGTATTTGCACTTTCGTTAGTAGAAAAGTGAGATGGTAATAGGTTTGTTCTCCGTATTGTAATATCAGTTCAAGCTTTGGTTCTACGTAAGATGTAGATACATTTTAAACAAGATTTTAACTTAATTGCTTTTAAACAGTTTGAAAAATATGGAGTTATTTATTGTAGAGACGCGATGTGAAAAATGTACCGTGACGTATTTTTCAAAATAAAAAGAAAACGAGCTTGAACGCAGCGGTTATTTATATTTTTACACTATACTACGTAGTAAATCTATAAATAATTTCAGATTTGCAGTTGCTCGATAAGTAAACAAATAACTTTTAATAACTTTGTTAAAAGTTACTAAAATTACTTTTTTTAATAACTTTTTATTAGAAAATAACATTAAATGTAACAATTATTAATCAAAATTTTTCTCACAGGTTTTATAAACGACAAAGAATTAATAAAACGCATCAATTTTACGCTTTAATCACATCACGAGCTTTTAATGACAGGACAAGACGGTGCACGCTCTCGTGTTGTAATTATAACTCGCGTTAATATTCAAAACATCATTCTTCTTAACACAAACGAGCGCATTATTCAGGAGTAAATTTTTAATTAGCATTATCACCTGGTATCGCATGAATTATTCTTCAAGCGCGCACCGGTATTTTATCTAACAACACGTGTTATACGGATTCTAAAAAAAAAAAGAAATATCGATCTAAGCATGTAATGACATTCCCCCTCATTATTGCAAAGTGCTTTTAACCTCGGATTTTCATAAATCACCTTTTCAAACTTAAGATTTTTCACGAACATAACAGGAAGAAACTACCGTGGAAAAATACATTCTACTTACTATACCCGACGAATCTCTTTGTCATGAACATTGTATATATTATATATAATAGGTATAATGTGGAAAATTTCTGCTGATTATTCTTCTACCCCGACCACTGCATCACCAACTAAATTCACCCAATTCAAGGAATGCAAAATCCACCCATAAACCATCCTTTTAAGTCCGCCGTGACCTCTTCTGTTACTCATACGTTCCAGATCCCTTCTGCGCAGTTTTCCGCCCTCTACAACTCGACCGTAGAAAATCACTTATAGGAGCGGACACGGTCGCGACCCTTCTTTTCTCCTCCCAACTTTTCCGTCCTCTTATTCTGTCTGTAATAATGATCCTTTCGTCCTTCGGGTCGAGAGTGCGTGCGCGCTACGCCGGGTTTTTTCCACTGTATAAGAGCGCGCACGTGTGCGAGTGAGGCTGCTGGTTTCGGCATGACACGGACGGGTATATATGAGAACAGTGTCGAAGGTTTCAGGAGGGAAGGTTAACGGTGATGGGGATGGGGGTTTAGGGCTAATGCGGTGCGAAATCGCCGGGGCACAGTGATTTAATAGAGTGGTTCGTGGAGAGAGAAAGAGAGCGAGAGCGAGAGAGAGCAAAGATGAATAATTTTAAAGAGGATGGGAGTTTGCATATGTGGTGTGAAAGTTACGTATAGTATAGTGAGGTTCTGAGATTCGTGCGGATAAAAAACTATTCATTTAACTTCATGTTTAGACTAATAATATTAATTTTGTGTGGAGATTTGGTGTTTCATAGT
>UXGD01007042.1:0-11573 GCA_900474315.1 Torymus auratus | reverse complement strand
ATATACAAGGTAGAGAGAGCAAGCAAGAGAGAGAGAGAGAGAGAGAGAGAGAGAGAGAGAGAGAGAGAGAGAGAGAGAGAGAGAGAAAGAGAGAGGCGCTGAAACTATGTACCGTTAACACATCTGCAAAGGCTACTGAAAACTTCACTGTTGATTTCCATGCGATAAATTGACAACTGGCTTTTATTATTAGATCTCTAACGATTAGTATAATTTATTATAACGTCTAAAATGTGATATCCAGCAAATCAAATAGGTATTTATTTTCACACAGGACTGTAAAAAAAGACATTTCACGAAATCTTAATTAAAGATGTGTGTATTTATATCGTTACTAAATAATACAGAAAATTTTAAGATTTATTATTAAATAATGTTCTTAATTGTATTCTATTAACATGATTGTGAGAAAATCATTTAAAACATTCTTGAATATGTATGTAATATTAAAGATATAATGTTTTAAATGTATATTTATATTTATCTATACAACCAAGACCATCAAATAATTAAACACTAAGAATTTACATAATATAATAATTATTCCCAGTTCTAACCTTTTTGTATTTTCATAATAAAAGTTCCAATCGTAAATAAACTGGGTAATGACTATACAAATGCCTTTGAAATTGTCTTGGGGTTACCCACCTAACCGAGAAACTATTACTGCTAATCTTTTTTTTCCATGTATAAAAGGCCTGTTCTACATATTCTACCCATTTATACGATTACCTCAGCTCCTTAGTACATTCAACTCTACAAAATTGACCATCCCAATAGAGGCCTATTACCAAACCGCCATTTATGAATCACTTTTCAATACCAAACCACAAACTCATATGCAAATCACTTCATCGCTACGGGACTATAAGACGATCCGCACGCAGCCATCTGGCAAAAAACACACACACCTTCTCACCAACTTTCAAAACCCGCCGTGTAAAGATCCATTTATAGACCAAATCTTCATGTCGACTATACATCCTCTCTTTCTCTCTCCTTGACACAACCTTGGCAATTAAGCGATATTCGCGGTCGCTCTATTATTATACCCTCTGGTATACGCGGAACGGTCCCCGTGGTACCTGCCCGATCGCGAATACATAAATACACACCGCCGGGGGGGCTGATCGAAGTGGCACACACCACACGGAATAAAGTGTCCGAGGCGCGGGTTCTCCTCTTGCCCGTATAAGGGATCTCTCTCACGCACGCACAAGTGGTCGGAAAGCTGTGGACTGCGTGTGCCATGCGTGTCCGAGCGGGTTGGAGGGAGAGAAACGAGTTCGGACGCGCCTCCAAGGGCGGCAATACACTGCGATGTGGCGAATTGGTTGCTGCTGTCGTTTTGGATCGGGAGGATGACCGAAGAGGGATCGAGCTTGGATTCGAAGGAATTATGAGGAGCACGTGTATATAGTGCGAAGTGGGCAATTATTTTAGCTAAATTTTGCATTGCGATTAGGTTTATGGATCTTCAGGATGTGAATTATGGATAAACGCCAGAATTTGGGAGAGAAGGTTCGAATACAGTATCAATGCAGTCAGATCGTGTTTCTAAAGCCCAATGATAATAATAAAACACCTATTAATAGGATCCGATATCCCTAAAATCAATACAATATGCGTATAATAAAATTGCTCATGCTAGTGCTGACGAGCATAATTCCAACTCGCATACCATCTATTTTGACAGCAGCTCCGCGATATAATACTCCGCGCGTTCTTTCTATACCCGACGCGAAACCTCGTGATCTAAAAAATGTAAAATCCCCGACCTCTTTTTCATCTCTTCTCCAATGAATCAGCAGCTTCGAAAACCCATCTTCTCCCCTCCCTCTCGCCGAAAAAACATTCCTCCACGAAAATAAATACCCATACGTTAATCCTCTGCCGGTTGATCCTCAGATGTAGAGAGAGAGAGAGAGAGAGAGAAAGCGAACTCTCCCGCGTGCGTGGAATCGAAGACGCGCTCTCGCGTGTGTCCTTGCCTCGGGAGAGATGCCCGCCCACAATTTCGGCTCCTTTGCGCTCACAAAGGATGTATAGATATACAGACGCCGCGGGCGCGAGCGCGAATAACTCGAATGGGTTCCGCGAAATTCGCTTTCGCGGCGATTCGATTTTGCCGCCGTCGCTGCTGTTGCTGCTGCTCTTGTTGTTGGTGCAACGGGGCTGTTGGGTTGGAAGCTTTGTAGGAAAAGAAGGCAAGTTTGGAGTGCCGGTATTTGGTAGGCGAGATTTTTAGGTTTATAGCGTTGATTCGCGTAAATATTTTATCAGTTGTTGTAATTATTTTGAACATTTTGATAGAATGACAGTTTTTGGTACCATTGCGTACAATTGTTAATGAAGCCATTTTTAAATGATGTAAATCAGTGTATAAGGCTAGTAGTAGAAACTGTCAATGTCATTTTTACCAATAACAAAATATAGGATATTATCTCAAAAGTTCAAACAAATTATAAAAAGGAAAATTTTGAAATAAAAACTGGTAATAATTGACTTGAGCGTAATCTAGCTGATGTGTCTTATTTTAAACCTAAACCTTTCACTCATACTAAAACATGAATTATACTCTTTTTCAAAGAATTTAAAGTAATATACGACTACACTTTTATTACTGTAGACGATAAGTTATATATTACGATGTATACATATATGAAACACCTGTCTACCATTCAAAATATAAATCACATGGCTTTCCTCGAACTCGGATCCTACACCAGCCACGTCAACCGAAAAGAACACTCCAATAGCGTATTCTCCCCTAAACAACAACAACCACATAGAGCGCAAGCTCGCTTCGTCACCTGTGCACAGGAAAAACGAGAACCAAGCGTGGCGTTAAAAAAAAAGACCGAGAACGGGGAGAGGAAGGAAAAATGGCGAAAATAAAGCAGGCGAGTGCGGGACGGCGAAAAGGCATAACCGAGTCGGTGCTGCTGCTGCTTTTGCACGCGTGCACCTATACACATGCAGGAATGCCGCGGAGCCAGAAGAAACGGGCAGAAAAAGCCGCGCGAGGTATGCGCGCGAGGAGAGAGAGAGAGAGGAAGGAGAGGAAGGAGGAGATATACGAACGGAGGGTTAGGTACGAGTTGGTGGAATGGTATGAGGGGTTTAGGGAGAGTGGAAAGATTTGCGTGATTTTTAAGTGAAGATTTGTTTGCAAAATACTATTTTTATCGTTGGAGTTTGTAAAATTATCTACCTATTAGCTTACTTCAACAAAAATTACTTTGTAAGTGTTAAACAGGAAGCATGTAAGTATGGTATTTTTCAAATACATGACAAATGATGGACGCTAATCACTGAGTGTACTAGGATGTAAGTATGTATTTTCGGACCATCAACAACGCATCCCCCAAAGAATAATCTGCTCTCCAATTTCTCCAACTGAACGAAATCGTTTCGATCGAACACCTTCCATCTATCGTGGACTTTGATAACGACCCAGCCACCCTCGTGAGACCAATGCCGTGGCGATGTCACGACCCCGTTCTGGTCATCCTTACCTGTCGCGCTGAAGCGCGGCCGCAAATTAATTTTCGCCACCACCGCCGCGTATTTTTCTACTTCGCTCCGGTGCATGTATACTAATGTCCGGCTAACGATCGCTCGTTAAATCCTTGGGGAGAAGGGAAAAGAGGCGGGGATAACGTAGAATAGGAAGGTTTTTTGGAAGAGTCGGTGTTCTAAGTTTGGCAGAGGTGGGGAAGTGTTTTCATGTTTGGGTTGCTTTGGACGATGGAGAAGGTGTATGATTCTGTTGATATATAGTAATACGTTGATGGTTATTGTGAATTGTGTGTATAGACCTGTTCAACGATTTTCATACAAAATTATTTAGTGAAGTTAAGTAGTGATTTTAGATAATCTAATTTACATAATTTATTTGATCTATTTTTTTATTGAAGTGTGGGTAAACTATTCCACTGATGAATAAATAACCAAAAAGTCTAATTCGTAAATATCTATTATGCATAGTATAAAATATGTAAAAACAGGCTAATGAAGAGAATTGGATTATTCAAGAAACGTTGTAAAATCGTAATCCCAAGTTGGAAATTTAAAATACTGAAATAAAACGAAGATCGTCACACGATGACCAATTAGACTAATTATTCTTACTAGCTTATCGAAACAATGGATAGGTTAATCACATATAATATGTACAGTTGATTAGCTCAATTTCCTTGATTAATACCAGATTGCTGTACTTTTAGAAATTAGCGACGTTTTTCGGCGTCAATGTTTGACGGTCCGCGTGTAAATTCGTATCCGATACCGACACAACAACAATAAAGCTAATCCAATATTAATCCAGCCACCAGCGTACAAGCTCATCAAGTGTTATTTGCACGTGATTTAACGCGGCATTCATTTGATTAGGAATTTGATAATTCATGTATGCACTGCTCTCGATAAACGACTCTGCAAATCCTCTGAATTTTCCATCCTGCCGGTTAATTGATAAACAATTCGCATACACGAAACAATCATAAGGCAGCTCAATTGCACGGACAACGCACCTGTTCACTGGAAACCTATCGATGACACATACACCCACGGCCACTCAACACTCGTCCAGACAAAAAACGGCCGCTCCGTTTTCACCCACGTGAAAGGTTCCCCCCCGAAAACCGTTCGAGGAAAAGGTGTCGGTCCACCTTACGTTCCATCATCCGCACCTGCGACGCCTGAAAGAGAGGCAGAGAGAGACTCAAACGTACCTTGGAGCTTCTTTTCAGTCTCCCAGAACTTTTGCAGCTCGGTGAAGTACTTGTCCAAGATGAAGACCTTCGAGAGACCCAGGGTGGCCATAGTACACGCGCGCTGCTCCCTATCGGTCCCTCTTTCGCTCTCTCTCGTTCGCTCACTTGCTCGCCTCCTTCGGTCCTCTCTCCCGCTCGCTCTCCTCGAGATGCCGAGAGCGGCGCTCTATATTGCGTGCACGGGATACCTCGTAGGGCCCCGCGCGCACTTCTCACTGTTGCTAATATTGCACTGACACATCGTCATCATGTTCTCACTCTGTTTCAATTAATACAGAACTCGAACTACTGATGTATTATATACGCGAACCACGAGATGATCGTCAACATCCAGACAACTCACATTTTCATACGACAAACACACGCCGACGGACTCAGAGTTACGCGGTTTTTCCACTTAAACACGCACACTTTTTACGCTCAGTTATAGTACAAATAATGCACCCACAATGCCTACCGATGAAGGACACTCGCGGTGGGAAAACAGCGGGTTTCCAGGCTCCCGCGGAGCTCTCTTTTTTCTCACACGCACGCGCGTATACGTATACACGAAGCGAGAGGCACGGACGGCCGCGCTGAACTGGGCGTCATTGTCGGCCGCGGGCCCGCGGCGCGCGCGACGAGGACGGAGCTATACACTCTCTCTCTCTCTTTCTCGGGGCCCTATCTCTCGCGGGTGGGGGGAGAGCGGACCGCCAGGTAGGATCACGCGCGCGAGCTCTCGGGGCCTTCCAGTTGCCGAGGCGAGAGAGCGAGCGGATGCTGCAGAAAAATTCTCTCGCCTTAAAATCCCTCTCTTTCTCTACCACTTGTTATCTCGGCGAGGTATTGGAGTTGGTCGCTCTGTATTTTTCAATTTCCCGCCGATTTTTTCATTTTGGGGACCCAAATTTTTACGCGAAGGGATGTATGTATATATGGTGGAGGGGAATGAGTAATATATAGTTGGAGAGGTCGAAGTAGTAGGATGACTTTCACGCTGAGATGTGAAAGGCTATTTTTACCGACGGAGTAGCATCGGAGAGAGGCTATTAATATTGTGTGTTCGCGGCGGCGGCGGCGGCGTCCTGACCTGGAGCGCGAAATAAACAACGGCGGATTTCACGAGGCTGCCGTCGTGAGGAGTGTATACGCCGGTGCGTTTTTTTATTTTGGCCGGGGGATTCAGCGTTCTAGATCTATAGAGCCGTTGTAGCGGTACATTTTAGAAAACACGCGGTGTGGATGCAGTTTCTCGAAAATTATCGGTGAGGAAGTTTAGACGTGAAGGGGCCGCATTTCACGAAGTATGTCGAAATTGGTATGGGCATGTTTGTAATTACTTAATTTTTTTATTTGAAGTTTGAGTACCGTTAAATTTTGGTGTAGATAACTGTGTTCAACGTGTAAGCTTAAATATTATTAGGAATCTCATAAATATTTTTAAATATTTCTCTAAAGAAAGCGTTTTGTATCCAATTTATTCTGCACGTCTATACACGTGAATAACTTGTACTCTAATCCAATAAATAAATAAATAAATTTATCTACATGTCTACATATAAAAGCATGAAAATCACTTTATTCTTTAAATACATCCCCACATTGATTGCATGAACCTTGAACACTCATAACATCTAATTCTTTCTCTTCGAAGCATTTTCAATAAAACTTGAAGGCAGAGAGGCATGTTTTTTATTTTTCAAATAGACGAGCAAAAAACGCCGTTAATTGGAACATGCATGCGACGAGCGGCCGACAAAACCCATTTATTTTCTCTTACAGCAGTCGAAGAAATCGAGGCTGAAACGGGGACAGCGGGGGGCAAAAAATAGCGAATATCCCAATGCACACCGTCGCGAGGTCGTGCGAGCGATCGTCCCCCGATAATTTTCAATTAAACGCTCGCCTGCCCCGATACTCCGCACGGACAAAGAGCATGTACACACATATATATAGATACACCATACACGAAGAGAGCGAAGACGTCTGTAATGAAACTTCGATTCGGCCGTTTTCATAATCGGCGCGGCCTCGTTGCGCCGCTATGCTCCCACAATGCAGTATAGCCGTTTTTTCGGCGACTATCCTTTTGTCCAGCGCGGTTACGAAACGTTTTCGTGGAGGCGGATTTGGATCACTGGATTCGTGCGCTAATTGTTCGCTGTTTCGTGGCGGGAGAGTGGGGGACGAGGTATAGATGTAATCACGAGAGGACGGCAAATATTTGACTTTAAGATTATCGGGATAAAATTATCGCGAGGAGAAATCTTGGATTCAGGTGCGCTGGGGTGTGAGGTGAAGTTCGAACGCGAGGTGAAGATTTATTGATAGAGGTAAGATTTTTGGTTAATATTTTGAGAATCGTGTTATTTTAAAGGATTATAAATTTCTTGAGTGAAAAAATTCTTATGCAATTTATGGTTTGAAAAATTTCTCAGATGTTAATTTGATTTATTATACAGTTATAATTTATCGGATTTGTAAAATACTTGGGTTTCGGTTAAATTGTTATAATAAGGTAGATTTATCAATCTTGACTGGAACATAAGGCAATGCGGATTGCGTTTGTATGTGTGACAAAAAGTATATCTGTGACCATTCATTCATCAGAATTACGTAAAAAATGTTAACCGATTTGCACTTGGCTCGTAACGATTTCTTGTCTTACTTATTATTAATTTCGCAATACTCTCAAAACCATTGATTTTTCTAAGACGAAAAATACGTATAATTAAGAAACTTCTCTATTTTAAAATGTATTTCAAAAATACAATTATTACAAAAAAATCTACTGTACCTAATCAACTCATGCTAAAAAAAACTCCAGAATGCATTAACTTTCAAAAACTACCTTCTCAACTTCCCCTTCCTTTTTTATTATTCCTCGCTCAAGGCCATGATCTCCTCTCACACTCTCGTCGGTCTTCCCTCATTAAACTCGCGTTTACCCGTACGCTTATACACCCGTTCGACGTGTCGCCGCTCTCCTCTTCCCTCTCCTCATTTTTGCATCGCCGGGCCACCGCCACAATCCCTTCGTAGCGGCGCTAAGCTGGATCGCATCGTACACGGGGAAGACGCGAATAATGATTTAGTTTGTTCGCGCGCGAACGGAGAATCAGATTTCGCGGAACGCAGGAGAGCATACGTCATTACGTAACGGAATTGAAATCGTATATGCTCGGTTTGTACGGGGAAACCTGATTAAATTTTCCATTTCGCGAAATTCGAATAACTCGGAATATAATGATGCGCGTGTGTGGATATCAGCGTGAGCATGTGTATGGGTGTGGTATAAGGGTGTAAGAGAGAATTTGATACGGGGATAGGAAAGGACGATGGGGAATCGGTGTGATTGGGGATGTTTAAATCTGCTCGGTTGTGTAGGTCGTTAATTTTCATGTTAATAAGGATTCTGGTGGATGTAATTTTATCCATATTATTAATTTATTTGGAATTGTACATGGTACATGAATTATTACGAGGATCAATAGTGATTACAGCTTTACTGCCGGTATAGTTCCCATTCAACTAAACGTTTCTTTTGTTTTAACATAGCTTTAGTGAAAGGCTTTTAAATACTCTGCTCTCTAAATTCGAATAAGTGACATTCACTTCAAATAACTGAATATTCACTTATAACAAGTACATAGTCGTGTACTTATCGAATAATATTAGAGACTGAAAAATCAAACAACATAAGTATTTCTTCTATCAGATCATCATTAAATAATTTAAAACTCATTTCCGAAACCATATAGGTACTACATTCAAAGCACGTTTCATTCCGTACCAAAATCCACTTCCACCTCGTTTCACCGAAAAATTTCATCCTCCCAAAACAATGACGACCCGCACCAAAAACTCCCCGTAACATCGTCACGAGCAGTAATTCCTGCCTTGGCACGACCTAAACAAAACCCTCCCGAAGGTTCACGCGCGCATGGCATACGTGAGTCGCACTTGTAAAAAAAAGGGGGGAAGAATTCAATTCTCTCTTCTTCCTTCGAAAAAGTGGATACGTGATACCCTCGAACCAAAAACGTATATAGAGAGGGAGAAAGGAAGAGATCCGGTATAAACAATGCCCCGCGCGCGAAGTTTAAAGGCCCTCGCGTATGCATCTCGCGCGTCGATCTTTCTCCCTCCCGGGCGCCATGTTTAAAGTTACTTTCCAAGGGCTCGCCCTATCCACCTCTCAGCCTTATAATTTTGATTTATCGCGGCGAGAGGGAGAGAAAGAGGGAGAATGCAAGATGGCCGCGAGATGCAGCAGTCGTAAACAATGCGCTTCTCTGCTGCGGTCGCACGCGCAGGTTAATACGGAGAGAAAAAGAGAGAGAGAGGATGTACGAGCCTACGGCCGGCTCTCTTTTCTTTTCCATTAGCGGCGCGGACGGAGGATCCTTTGAGCTCTCTTACACTGTCTACTCCCTTTTCTCGCGTGTGCCCTGTGTGCGCGCGCCAAGCTAGCCTTTATTTTCTCTATTATTATATATACGTGTAGGATTTTTCTAGCCCTTGTACGCTTTGTTTCTTTATTAGGGATGATGGCACGATGAGGCTGAATGGCGCGGAATTGGCGCGGTTGTCGTCGGCTGCGGGTTGAAATAAGTTTCGATTGTCGAGAGAGTTGTTTCATTGTTTCTGATTTATTTTAAAAATATCGATTGTTTAGACAGCTAGTGTATAGTATTTATAACTATACCGGATTCCCAACTGCGTCACATGCATGCTATTAAAGAATAATATCGTCGCGCGGTACGAAGAAAAGCCATCTTTGAAGAGCCAGACGAAGAAAAGCCAGTTTCGCGCGAAAAAAGCTAAAGAAGAGGCACATTTTTGGCTTTTTTCGTGCGAAACTGGCTCTTGAAAGTGTGCTTTTCTTCCTACCGCGCGACGATATATACTCTGTCGTTAATATTCTTGTTTTACCCAAGAATGAGTTACGAATTTTCCATCAAACAAAAACAAAATATAAAATGATATTAAAATGTTGCTGAAATAATAGAAATGTAGCAACTTCGCTGCTCAAAGATTGATGAAGCAACGTTTCTGCACTGCTGGAACTTCAATGCACGAGTGGTGGCAGACAAAAAAATTAAAAACTGCATTGCGATTAGAGAAATCTCGGTTAAAACATTTGAAAGACAGAATATGCAGAATTGAGATTAATATCAAATTTTAATTTTTAATAGAGTAGGCTATAAAATCAAAATATAATTTTTAGTTTGAAACGAAATTCAATCAGTAGCGTGCGTATATTTCAATGAAATCCACCACATATTATGAAGTGCGTGAATATCCAGTGCGTGACTATAGACTTAAGAGAACGAAAGCCAGTAAGGGAGAACGTTTTTAAGGGATGACATGTTATATTGGTTATAAATTTAGATAGACCAGTTAAAAATTTGTATTGATTAAGCGTCACATAGTTCTATAAAATCCAGTATAAAGTAAGTAGATGCACATACTATTGTATGCAAACATAAACATAAAAAGCAAAAATATACAATTTTTCAGAAATAAATTAATTAAACGCTCTACTAATTACAGCTCTCTATTGAATATTTTAATCACCCACCGCAATAAATACGGTATAATCAATAGCATATAATTAATGTAACTAATAAACATAAAGAGTATCGGAAATATCAATATTCTCGTATATCCACTGCTCAACGAATACACGCGACTTAGCAATAACCATGTTAATTCCCACCTCCTACTTATCGACATCCATATATAATTAAAAAAAAAATTCCAATTTCCCGCGCGCGCTCGCGATATTCTCAATCCACCCCCTCGTGTACACGTTTTTCCTTTCATTGCTGCCTGCTCCCACACTCCTTCGACACCGTGCACACAGCATCTTTCGAGTACGCGCGGAGGGAGAGAACGAGAGCAAGCGCATCTCGGCACGTTCCACAACGCGGGGGGATATATTGGCTCCGGAGGTTAAGCAGCTTATTCGAGGCCTACTATATACAGCCGATCACTTATTTTTCCGCTCTCTGGTACCTGCTTCATTGATTCTCATTGAGTCTGAATGATATGTAAATATATATATACGGGACGCGGCTTATACCGCTGCGCTCGCGCTCGTGAGTCCTTTTAACGAGGATCCGCTGAACGATGTTAATTCCTTGATTTGTTAGCGGACGGAAGAAGTACGATGCTGACATATAACAGTTATTTACGATGTTTGGCTAAGTAGCTCGTATATAAGGTATAGAAAATTTTTGCAATATACCTTGGCTTCTTTAAATAGCCTCCAAAATTTTCATCATTCTCCTATACTAATATATTACACCAGGCGGTCGTCGATCACCTCCAACTTAGCGCGACTCCTTCCAAAGCCCGGCCGCGTATATATATAAGAATCGATCGGAGCGGGCAACTTTCGCAACGCCCCTTGCAACACACACACACACATAAACGTATACCGCAGACCCGATCTCCGAGCGCGCAAAAACGAAACCGCGGTTTAGTAGTAGTGGTAGTAGTAGACCTCGTAAATATCCACCGCAGTGCGCCGTTCGATTGCTCTTTTCAAAATCATCGAATCAGCGCGGCGGCGCCTCCGGCGCGCTATACGGCCTCCAATAAAAAAAAGGATTATATATAGAGGGAGAAGAAGAAAAAGGACACTTTCTCCGCGGTATACGGAAAAGGCGCGAGAAAAAGGACGGACGCGCGCTTGCATAATAGGTACTGAGAGAGAGAGAGAGGTATTATCGGGAAAACCACAGGTAGCGCGGTACCGTATAGAATGCGTGTACATATATATATATATATATATATATATATACA
>UXGD01007041.1:0-11573 GCA_900474315.1 Torymus auratus | reverse complement strand
TATATATATATAACCATCTGAAAAAAAAAATATATATATATATATATATATATTATATGTTAGTCAAGTAAACATGTTAAAAAATTAAAAATATTCCTTGGA
This sequence comes from Torymus auratus, assembly GCA_900474315.1. Taxonomy (NCBI): domain Eukaryota; kingdom Metazoa; phylum Arthropoda; class Insecta; order Hymenoptera; family Torymidae; genus Torymus; species Torymus auratus. The sequence continues at coordinate 11,471 of UXGD01007041.1, read as the reverse complement.
TTTTTATTCTAAATGAAACACTTTTTAAGTTTACGTTCCTCTTTATAATTTTTTATATTAATAAATAAATATATTTATTGCAGGAACGTTCTGGTTTTGATCCATTTCGATCTTTAAGCACTATATGGACACCATCTTCCTCGGATACTTGGACACCAACACAAAAAGAATAACTGTCATCAATGATACTCATTGATATTTTGTGATAATGTTGCTGTACCTTCGACGACATTTTTGGAAGATTCTACTACAAGAATCTTAAGAGTGACGCACCAAATGTTTGTGATACTGAATATTTACTTTTTCGTTTTCCTTGTGATTTCCAAAAAAACAAATCAACAAATAAAGTTTACTTAGCATACTTTGATTCAAAATTTTTAATATTTAATAATAATAGTTTAGAATCAATTTACTGTTTCGTATTCAATGAAAAACAAGCACATTAAAATGATTTCAATTAAAACATTTGCATTTATTTTTGATAAAAAATTTTCCTTATAGTGAACAAAATACTTACAAATTGCACACAAACACACACGCACACACAGAGAGATGAGCGCGCGCATCACACGCAACACATTTATTATGTTTAAAAATCAAATACATTAATTTATTCTCATATAAAAATTCATTGTATCAAATCTACAATATTTTTTAAAAATACACAAATTATTTCATGGAATTTTACTCTAATTTTAAATGACAAGTAGAAATGATAATGTTACATATTCTCAAGTATCATAAGTATGTAGCTCTATAACCTGGAATTTTACTCGTATGAAGTACACAAGACTTTGCTTGCTGCAATCGCTGAAGCAAAATCTAAAAATTTAAATTTCTTTTGTAAACACAAACACATCCTTATTTGATAATTTTTTCAATTCCAATCAGTGGTTTTACTCACCATATTGTCTTCTTCAATTTTTCTTTGTAATTTTTTTCGATTAATTGCAGAACTACTCGGTTTTGATTGAGTGGGTTGTAATTTTTTTTTATGACTTCTTTGTTTTGCCATAATTTTCCTTAATAAAATTTCATTATCACGTTCAATTTTCAGTATCTGATCATTTGTGAAACTCATATTTTTTCTTGCAGTTCGCATTGATACATTTTTAATTGGGCGTATTTCATTGAGACTTAAGCATTTTATTCTATCTTCTAATTTGAAAAGTGAATCATCACAAATTTTTGATGTTGAAACAAATTTCTTACTTAAAGTTATTGTCTTTGGCTTTTTTATAGAAGAGGTAGACTTTGTAAACTGATGTAACGGGATTTCTGCTATGGAAGATCGACGTGTTATATTTGATGTTTTTGATTCTGAATCTTCATCAGAATGTTCAGAACAAAATGATTCTTCATATGCAGATTCATCATCAGGGATGTCTGCATTTAGCTCTTCTTTAATGTCTTGAAAATATCCATCTCCTTGACCAGCAATTTTACTTTCCATTGAAGTTCTTGTTTTATTATGAACGGTTTGAATTTCATTTTTTATATAATCACCCGATGACAATATGTTTTTTAATTTAAAATCGAATTCTTTCTTTTGTGTAATAGCCATTTCAATATAAAAAACTTATGATAAGATATTAAAGTTAGAGTAAAATCATTCTTGTGGTTAACTTTCACCTTGTTAAGGCCTGTAACCATAGTAACCAAGAAAATGGAAACAAAAAAGTAAGTAAATAATTAATGATTTGTTGTTCAATAAACGAGTTATTTTTAATATTTTACTGCAAATGTAAAAATTTGTTACAATTTGTTTTTTAATTATTTTCATTAAAATCACGAGTATTTCTTAATTATGGGTTTTTAAATAAACAATTGTATTGTATTCATTATAAAAAAATTTATAAAAGAAATAATATTTTATTTTTATGAAATTTGAACATTTTGTAATTAATTTTCATTGGGGAATCCAAAAACTTTTAAACTACCTGCATCTCGTTTCCTATCATAACTATCTTTATCATCACATGCATAAGCAAGCAAATACTGTTTTGGATGCCAAGCAACTGTAAATGTAGCAGCTTCTACAGGTATATCAGTCACTTTTTCGCCTGTTTCAACTTCTCCTATGTCTATAACTAAATCTTCCGAAGCAGCTGCTAATAGTTTTCCATCATGTGAAAAAGATATGGTTCTTACTGGCCAGTCCAAACGAGAGAATGTTCTTAAACAACACAATTCATCAGCATCCCATAAAGAAACAAGAGCATCTGCCGAACCAGTTGCAAAGTACCTTCCAGTAGGGTCAAACTCAATACAAATACATGTCCCTGGATGAGCTTTAATTACATGCAGAAGTTCTAAACTTGGATAACTTAAAATATGTACACAACCTTGTCCATTAGTCAAGTAAAATGTATCAGAATCTTTATTCCAAGATATTTCATTTACTTCAAAGTTAAATTGTTCTTCAACTTTTATTTTCATAGCACGAGCATCAATAAATGTTACCAAGTCTTCTTTATTACCTACAGCAATAGTATTGCCATCTGGAGACCACGAGATATTAATATTTTCACCTTTGGTACTAATATTCGCAGTGCATTTTTGAGTTCTAGTATCCCAAATTCGTACAGTCTTATCTCCACTTGCTGTTGACAAAAGTTCTGGATTGGATGCATGCCAACATAACTGATCAACGCTTCCTCCATGGCCACGGAAAGTTGTTTCTAGTTTCTGAAATGAAAAGTAAAAAATTTGAGTTATACTTTTGTATTTATGTTACTGCTTACACAAGATATGGTCGATTTTATTAAATATCATCTCTGCTATTCGTCCATCAGATTTCTGTATTGAAGGTATATCTATATATTAGTAGATATACTTAGTTTCTTAAGTTATAGGTCAAAACAAAACAGTAACATTGAAATATTACTACTCTGAAACAATGTACTCGTAATCTGATGAAAGTCTAGCAAGAGCCATTAAATATTCCTTTATGAACACAAATATATACATTTTATAAATTTAGATATATTATATAGACTACAATAATAAAACGATAAAAAATTGATTAAAAAATTAAGATTTTCTCTAAAATTTTAGTCATAATATAAGAAAAGCCGGTAAATGGAGGTTAAAACTTACTAAGCGATCTGGTGTAAGCGAAAAGATGCACACACATTTATCAAAAGAACCTGATGCTAGAAGTTTTCCATCACAATTCCAACCGACACTATGGACTTTTGCTGTGTGACTTTGCTGTTCACGAATTTTATTATGGGTTTTAAAATAAGCTATCAATTCATCCACGCTACTTTGTGGAGCCATCTTGTTTATTTCATTTGAGAATCCGATTTTTCAAGCCTGGCCGTCCGCGACCCGCGCGGGATCTTCCTATTCTTTCTACCCTATATACATATACATATATATATTATAACACATAGGCACACACATATGGCATGTGGGCTTACGTTACAGTGTTGCCACTTCAAATCAAATTGAAGTCTTTTACTTGTTTAAAAGATTTGAGTACTTGTATACGTAATTAATTGTTATATTTTTATGAATACTTAAGTAATTAACAATATTTGTTCTTCATTTTTCTTTTAATTAACTATTTTTTTATAAATTTTACGTCAGATGTGATGATAGTTATTGACTTTAACTATTGTAGATTTGACATCGCTGCAGAGAGCGTAATTAATAATTGTAATACATCCGTCTGCTATAGACCCCATTAATACACATATTATAGTGGTTGTAAATTATTGTTTATAAGGATATTATAATCATGTAATTATTATATTTACACATTCAATTTTGCATTATTAAATTGTAAATAATTTTCAGCTATTTATTCCTACAGGCTAAGAGAAAATTATGATAAGAATCCCACTTTATATTGTAATGGTGAATTTCTTTTATTTTAGTTTTAATTTAGTGCGGAAAAATATTTCCCATTTGATCAATTTTTGTTTTTATTATACAAGTATAATTTTCTTCCTATACTATTTGCAGCTGTATATTTAGCAATTGTGTATTTATACACAGAGTTATAATTCGTATTGCAAAATATGCATGGCACACTAGAATGGTTCGACCATGGGTAGGATGGCTTTGTATCCTTGTTTTCATCTCAATGGTCTTTTATTTATATTTATCCATAAATGGTAAATATGTTTCTTTATTTAAAATACATTTCCTTGCTTTATATATTATTGCTTATATTTATGTGCTTTAAAATTTAAAACTTTTGTAGCTCCAATCATAAGGAATCCTTATGTATCTACCAAAAATTTGGAGATTTCAAAGGAAAAAGAATTACAACGAAATATTTATCATTTTAGCCCATTAAATGATAAAGGACCCATTATATCTTCTACACAAGTAACTATTGAAGCATTATGAAATATCAAGTCGTATAAATTTAAACTACAATAATCGTAAATAATTGTATAATATAACATAAATTGACATACATTTAATTTTAGGTAAAAGATTGTACAAAAATTCATGTTGCTATAGTATGTGCTGGATTTAATTCAACTGTTACTCTTGTTACTACTGTAAAGTCTATTTTATTTTACCGTACTAGACCTTTACATTTTCATTTACTGGCAGATGAAACAGCTTTAAAAACTCTCAGAATTTTATTCAATACATGGAACTTACCACATGGTACTTATTTGCAATTATGATATATCTAATAAATAAAAATAAAAAATGTTAACTATAATTTGTTTCTACATAGTTGTAGTATCATATTACAAAACAGAAGAATGGGTTCCAAGAGTTTCATGGATTCCAAATAAACATTATTCAGGAGTTTATGGATTATTAAAACTTATTCTCCCTGATGCAGTTCGCGAATCCAAAATAATAGTTTTTGATACAGATGTTACTGTCCTTAATGACATTTCATTACTATGGCAATTATTTAAAAATTTTAATGAAGAACAAGCTTTAGGTCTTATTGAAAATCAGAGTAATTGGTATATAAAGCCCTCACTCTATAGCACTCGTCCCTGGCCAGCATTAGGAAAAGGATTCAATACAGGAGTTATGTTAATGGATTTACAACGGCTACGTGCAAACAAATTTACTAAGCTCTGGGAAAATACTGCTGCAATTGTTTTAAAAGATATTTTAGAAACAAGTTTAGCAGATCAAGATATCATTAATGCGGTCTTAAAGGATAATCCCAAATTTGTTTATAGAATAGATTGCACATGGAATGTACAATTGAGTGACCATTCACTTAGTGAATCTTGTTTTACCAATGTTAATCAAATAAATGTGAGTAAAATTATAAGTAAGTAATAAGCATTAAAATGGTCAGCTGAAAACTAAAAATAAAATTATATGATGTAGGTTATTCATTGGAATTCTCCTCGAAAGCAAAATGTTAGAAATAAATTTGCTCAAGATTTTAGAAAAATGCATCAAGTGTTTTTAGAATTAGATGGAAATTTATTGAGAAGACAATTATTTGGATGTAACATAAACGAAGAGCAAAGTCAAGTAACCTAAACTTTAATATTATAAAAAATTAATAATAAGAATATTCAATTTATTTTATAATTTTTTTAGAATAGTGAGATGGATCCATGTTTTAAGTTCAAAGAAGGAGCAAATATTATTTATAGAACTCATCCATTTTTTCTCGAATTTGAATACAATGTTGTTAATTCTGTTGATATTCTTCTGGCTACACAATGCAGTATTGAAAGAATGCCACTTTTAGAAGAATTATTAAAACATTGGCCTGGAGTAATTAGTGTTTCTCTCTATCTAAGTGATGCCGAAGTCCAAAGTTTTATTGATTTTGTTCAGAATTCACCTGAATTAAGGAATCGAAAAAATATAGCATACCATGTTGTTTACAAAGAAGGAGTAAGATTAAAAAATACTTGTTATTGATAAATGCGCACCAGCGTATGTTTATATATAGTTTGGTTTAAAATGAATTTATCAACAATTTCATTTTTATTTTAGGAATTTTATCCTGTTAATTATTTAAGAAATGTTGCTATGTCCTATATTACACTTCCATTTATTTTTCAATTAGATATTGATTTCTTACCTCAAATTGGTTTATATCAAATTCTAATGAATCATATACTGCAACGGAATTTAACAGAATCTCGTGATATTGCACTAGTTATTCCTGCATTCGAAACTCAAAGATATAGGTAATAAAAATAAAATAAAATTTAAAGTACTGTGCAATTTTTTTTCGACTCGCTAAAAATGATTTGTTTTTCTAATCTTTTTTTAAGGTTCACTTTTCCATCATCCAAAATGGAACTTTTAAGCTATTTGAATCATGGAATTTTATATACCTTTCGTTACCATGTCTGGTCACAAGGACATGCAGCAACCAATTTTACATTTTATCGAAATGCAACAGAACCTTATGAAGTTTCTTGGGAACCAGATTTTGAACCTTATATAGTTGTTTCAAGAGGTGCACCAGTCTATGATAAAAGATTTATTGGATTTGGCTGGAATAAAGTATCCTACATAATGCACTTGGCAGCAATAGGATACAAGTGAGTAAAATATTACAAGTATTTTGCAAAATTTTTACAAAGAGTTTTGAAAAAACTTTAAAAAATTATTATATATCTTGAAAATTCTTAATCTAAACATCATATCTCAAATTCATCTGTACAGTAGTGTCTTCCTTGTTGTTAAGTCATGAAGTAATGCGCGAGTCAGCAGGTCAGCATGCAGGGCAGTAATGCACCCTTTATATGAACTAATAATAATACCACAAGTAGATTATTTATGGAATTGAGATAAATTCTAATAGATACTTTCTATTCACTAAAAAACTAATTTATTTGCAAGATTATTCACTTAATTACACAGTAAAAAAATTTGTTATTTTACAATTATTTGTATTACTGTAGGACACATATTTATGTATATTTTCTGATTAATAAATAAGTCTTTTATAAATAAAAAAATAGATTAAAAAATCATACGTATGTACTTGTCTGACATTATTATTGTTTACAGATTCATTGTCTTACCGGATACATTCATAATTCATCGACCTCATGCTCCAAGTCGTGATATCGGGAAATTTAGAACAGATGCTACATACAGAAGGTTATAACTAAAAATTAATTTTCTCTTTATTATGCATTCAGTTCTTTTACTCTCATTTAATTTAATTCTTTCATTGCAGATGTTTAAAAAAATTAAAGGACTCATTTGTAGAGAATTTACTCAAGAAATTTGGAAAAATGGCTGAAATGAACCTCAAGAAAATATTTGCCAAAGAAGATAAGAAAATTTGAAAAATTATAAACCAAAGACCACATTAATGTACAAAACTATTAGTTTTTTTACATGCCGTGTTTGTGCCTTACCGTTTTTGCAATTAATAAAGACTGCAATAAATTCCTGTGATCACTTATCTTCTTTAAAATAGCATATTTCACTATATTTTATAGATAAATTTTAAATATTTACTTTTTTAATTAATTTTTAATATTATATTTTCAAAAATGCAAAACTGATTAACGCATTAATGGTGACTATAATAAAAATTATATGTAAAATTAACGCCATCTAGCACTTGTATAACTTTTATGCATTTATAATATTTTTCCTAGTAAAATGTTATATGTAACATGTATCATGTAACATGTAACATGTAACATGTAACATGTTATATGTTTTCTATATGTTTAAGGCAAATAAAATTTACACGATTGACACTCTCTATTTATGGTGAATTTCAATATTTTTTTCAATTTATTTCGCTTTCTATTATTTATTAATTTTAATGATTAATGTTCTATCTTTCTAAGAAAATACAGTCTAAATAATAAAAACATTACTTTGCAAAACAAATATGGATTTTGATTTCTGAATTATATGATTTTATTACGCAATTTTAATTTGCTCTTGAACAATATATAATATAACTTTAAAACAATCAAATGGTCATTAATCAATTATAACTAAAATCTTATTTACAAATTTACTCTACATTTTATTAAAAAATTGACATAAATGTAATAAAACTTTATATAAATCAATAAAAGTATATCTAAAAAATAAAATGACATGTTTTATTAATTCTTATTGTGTAAAAAATTATTCCATTCCTGTTTGATATTAAATATAGTAATATTTATTTGAATTGCAATACTTCAAAAATTGCAGATGAGCTTATAATTTTTTTTTACATTCTTTTCATCCGCTTTTATGAAATTATTTTATTAAAAATAATACTTTTGCTTACAATTCTATTAAAACAAATATTTCTTCCATGAACCGATTAAAATAATGAGGTTTCCGTTAATGTAAATATAAATAAGTATGATTATATACTTTAATTTATTATATGTTTAATATTTATACAAAAATATAAAAGTTAACCTATTAAAAATAGTTAATTTTTACTACTATATAAGTAAAATCTAATATTTGACTTTTTTATAATAATTAGTAATTTATTTAATTTAATTATTCTATGCCGTTCTGTCTTCATTGTGTATATATGGTAATTTGATAATGCAAAATGCACATACACACACACACATATCCTGCACAAACACACACACACACACAGACGCAACATCACAATATTATAAAATCACACATTCACAATAGGTATGTCAATATCAACATCACACACTAGTCGGCACTTCGGCAGTCACCAGTGAATAGTGAATTAGTGATCGGCACATAGAATCACGATCACAGTCCACAGATATACTTATACATGTATTATATATTTCCTATTTAATTTTTGATCACTTTTATTTTTTTTAATCAAATGTTCATGGGCATATTATGCGGGATCCCCCAGAAAATGACACATTGGACATTGCCCCTATAAAGATTGACATATATATGACAAAAATAGGTACATAGGACTACACCACCACACGACCAACGGCAACGAGCAACGACATCACTAGTTACCTATATAAGTAGGTTACAGAATTTTGATCAGTAAGTACATTTACCTAGACCCTGTTCGTGAATAAGATGTAAGAACATTTTCTATTTTATATGAGCGTAGCATCTAGTATGTAGCATATATATGCATTTTATAACCTAATATAAGCACGTTTTTTACGTTTGATAATGACTAGTTTGGATTTGAAAACCGATATCCTAATTTAAATAAGTAAATATTTTCGTAAATAATAACAAATTTGCTTTCAAGTTAAATTATAAATCTTATTTATATATTATAAAAAAATCGAATGAATAATTCATGTAGATAAGTCTAACAAGTAAAAAAATCGAAGTTGAAATGAATATGACCTTGAAAATATACGTTATACGAGTATATACATCTGTTCTTTCGTATAGGGTCGTTTCTTTTGTTAGAGATCATCGCATTGCGTATGGTGGGGTAAATGCTTTGTACACAGAATATCTGCCGTTAGCAAATCTAGGTTTTGTAGATCAATGCAGCAGTGTAACAGCTGATGTTGAACAGTGCGCGTCAACTATAGCTAATAGCTTGTTATGTTATATATTAGAGAACAGTGACTCATTTTCTTAATAATTTTCCAATTGGTATAAAGAAATCTTGATCGTATAGAATTCGAGAGGTATTGTGAGCCAATATTATAGTATGTACATAGAATATAGTAAGATTATAAAAATTTAAAAACAATTTACTATCTATTATACGCATTTTATAAAGTAAACGAAAGTAAATTGAGTAACAAGAATAAAAATCACATTTAGTAGTTAGCTAATTTTTATTTTTAAATTTTTTTTCTAAAAAAAATTATGCTTATAATTAATTTTGAAATAAAGCTTACATGAAAATCATTACTAGATTTGTATTCGTGTCCTGCCTTGTTTTTTTAATTACTAACAAACAAAGAATAAAATTAATGTCCTGTTTGTTTCAACGAGGTTAAAAATTCAGGAAATCAAACCCACGTGCGCGCAGTGCAATCCGCCATAGCATTAGTACTTCAGTTGTCCAGTAGAGTTAGTAGATTATTTGCGCAAACATTTCAAATTTTTTCGGAACAAAACAGACGCTATCTTTAAGGTGACTTCACGGTATAGTACTATACTGCACCGTATTTAGTTGGAGCTCTACAAGAAGCTTTTATTTTCTGTAAATAATAATAATTTTTTGGGGACAATATGTAAGTATGTATACTCAAATCGGTATTATTCTAAAAGTAAGAAATAGGTTTTATTCCCGTCTTCAGTATTTGAGGATCAAAATACTCGTTTAGACTATTAATTATCGCTCTTATTGGTCGTTAAAACGTTATTTTTTAAAGAACCATACCTATTTTATACAAATCAAACTGAACAACTTAGTTTTTTCAGACATAAACTGTAATTTAATGAAAAGTTATCGACCAATTTTTATAAACCAATGACGGAAGTAGCATATATATTTAGAAATTAAATCTACACCCGTGGGAAGTTGATTCTTTCCGAACGTGCCAATTTGAAAATCCTGCAATCTCATTGAACGATCCCAATTTAGGGTTAATGTTTACACTTGAATTGTCCAATGGGATTGTAGAATTTTTAAATTTACCTGGCATATTCGGAAAAAATCAACTTCCCTCGGATGTACTATAGAAGTGCCAAGTTTAAGAAAATATACCGGCTGGTCTAAGTCGGCGAAGCCGTCTTAAGGTGGTTCGAACGCGAACGTTGGCGTTAAATATAAACATTTTTTTAACTACGTTTTCGAATATTGTAATTTCAATGATGGTGTAATTAAAAAGAAGTGCATTTCAAGTGAAGAAAAACATTTTTTTTAATCAAATTTAATTCTTAATAAATAAGATATCGCCATCTAAAAAAAAATAATTAACAAAAGACTGTTTTGTTCTTTATTCGTTATCTGACTTCAATTTGGAAGGTCTCAGTTTGTTCCATTTGCAATTCCAAAGAAAGGTACCGCTACGAAAATTAAAAAATTATGAATAACGGTAAAGCTGCATCAGTTTTTGGTGAATAATTGGTCGTAATGTTACGAGGTTTGTTTGACCATTATTGATATTACAATATTTGAAAACGTAGTTCAAAAAAATGTTTATATTTAATGCCAACATTCGCATTCGAACCACCTTACGGCGTCGCTTTATAATATAATAAATCACTTTTAAAAAATATTTTTTTGCATTAAAATCGACTCGACTCTCGAAAGGAACAAAAAAAGAAAAAAAAGGCTAAGGGTGGCGCGCTGATTAATGGTAGTAGGGTCAATGCACCAGTGAATGACCAGTTAAGGATTTTCCGATTATAAATAGATATTTTTAATATTTAAACATTAATTTAATAAAAATAAGCGGTAAATATTGATTCTACAATACATGAACTATCTAATAAATGTCGAATTATTTTTGCAAAAACGTATAAATAAATGTAAAATTAATTAAAAAACATAGAATATGCAAAAACACCGGTGTATGACCACCCCCCTTATTTACAATTTAAGGCATAATATTTTATTTTGAACATGAAATTCTACAAGAACTGTCGAAAATCTTAAAGAT
>UXGD01007040.1:0-11574 GCA_900474315.1 Torymus auratus | reverse complement strand
CCCTATTTCCCCTCGGGCTAGCTTACTTTGGTACGTGAGGCAACAGGGAAGAGGTGCGCCGCCTAGCGGTAGCGTGCGAACTAAACTCTGACCGGCGGCACATATATGGCGGGAAAAATCAAATTTCAAATTTGACATGTGCTTATACTTGTGCCAAAATTTTATTGTTTTTATATTTAACTTGAAAGTTTCTTAAATTTAAGAATATTTTTAACGGTTAATCATTTAAGGTCTGAAACCCAAATATTCAACTCGTTTCGCGTCTCCGTGCCTTCCTTCTCTACGTGGACCTCGCGCGCCCCTACTGCTTAGGTTTAGGAGTTTTTTATATAATGGCTTTTTGTCGCACATCTGGTAACTCCATTTTTTCGTGGACCTCGTGTTTCCCAGGTATTCCAGGAGTGACTTTAGAATTGAGTATTACCGTTCTTCAGAAGGTTTCAACATACGAATTTCAATTTCATGTAGATGATATCTATATTTTTATGTAACACTCAATAATTTTTCGCTAAACTTTAACATAAGCGATTTTCTATTTTCCATCCGACCGACTTTACACTCGGAATTTCCCAAAATCCCCAATTAAAAATTCAATTCTCATTATCAAACCGGCCCAACTGTTACTAATAACAATAATAATCCCGTTGCAATTCACATACTTTGATAAGAATAATCATAATTATCACTCCCTCTCTGCCGTATCCCCGCTATCTCTTTCTCTATTTGCGTATAAAGTACACACACACACATACAACCACACGCATAACCTCACTCCCTCTCTCTCCCTCCTCCCAGCCAGCCGCTCTCGCAGACACAGCAACGGCGGCGCGCCGTGTAGCCTATATAGCGCACTCCAGCAGCAGCAGCGGTGGCGGCGGCGGCGTACATACATATACGCTGCGCCGGCGGCGTCGCGACGTCGGAGGCTGCGGCTACGCGGCGCCTACCGACCACCATCTATAATCTCTATGCGGATATCGATTTTGAAGCTGCCGCTGCTACTGCTGCCGTTGTGCGCTCTCTCTCTCTCTCGTATTTCCTAAATTTATGCAAACTAGCGCGGGTTTTGGGCGCTGCGTGTGGTACTCTGCTGCTGCTGCTGCTGCGGCTATTCGTCTAGAGAACGAAGAGGGAGGGGTGAGGGAGAAGGTATTGTGAGGAGGAGGCGATCGGTATTACAGCAGCCACGTGCAGTTGTTGCGGAGGTGTGCGGCTGATGTTAAAGGGAGAGGAAAGAGGTGGCGATCGGCCGATCGCTTCGTGATACTACTATACGCGCGAGGAGGGTGTGAATGGCTGGTACGGGTGAAAGGAACAGGATGATCGAGTCGATAGAGGCGATTTTCGCCCTGTTGTGCCGGGTGTAAAGTGGGGCTTCTCTTTTTTTTATTTTAATGGTAAGGGGTTCAATTATTTGTTGAGAAATGAAATTATATATTATTACACGTTTTCACATATATATTCTCTTAAACGCCTATCTCTATATAAGTATATATAAGATTTACCGAAAAGATGTAATTTAACATGAATATTTTACAACACTAGATACACATTCACGAACCTACGAGAAAAAAAATGAGGTCATGCTTATACCCTACATTCCAAAAAAAAACGATAATTTTCAAACCTGAAAAAAGCCCTTCAATGCCACTTCATTTTCAGGCTCGCGCATATATATAGAGAGAGAAGCGTGTCGGAAAAGTGTGTTCGGGGGGGCGGGTATTATAAAAAATTTGAGGAACGACCGGCGCGTGTACTCGTACGCTTCGAGGGTAAACAAAAAGAGATATATAGTTGTGCGCGGTAATGAGGAGAGATGATGAAAAGATTCGAAATGAATGGCGAGAGAGGGACAAAAAGATAATGTAAGAGTAGGAGAGAAGAGAGAGAGAGCGGAGCTAGGGAGCAAAAAAAAGAGAGAAGAGCCACCTCCGAGCTTCTTGCGAACGCGCACGCGAGCATTCGGGGAAAATGAGGGGATTAAAATAATTTGAATAATTAGAACGAAAATAGAACGCGGAGAGAGAGATTCGTCCTCTCCTCTAACGAATCATCGTATACATCTCTCTCTTCTTCAGCTCGATGAAATAACGCGGCACTTTTTCGTCGAAATTTTTGTTTTCACTCTTTCGAGGATTAAACAAAGTTGTTGTACCGCCGCGTGTGTTTATTAAGCCTGAGTTTGCTTATCTGCGCGTTGAACGGAGAGGGTCGTCCCTCCGGCAGCGGCGTACGTCGTCGTAACTTCGCTAATCCTTTTCGGACCAGTGGCCACCGCGTCGCCACCACCGCCGCCGTCGTCGTCGCAGTTGTCGTGTAGTCTACTACGGCTTTCCCTCCTTTTTCGGTTCGCCGAGATGTTTTTAAATTGAATTCCTTAAGCTCTCCGTATTAAATGCGAAACGTACTTCGTTGTTAATGAATTATTTATTTTTTGTTAAATGAACATTTAAATGTTCGCGCCAATAATTAATTTTTTATCTAAGTGACTAAACCCTGAACTAAACGCTTCCCGCAAACGTTTACGTTGATAGAGAAACTTATTACGCGAAGCTCTGCAAAGTTACGCTTTAAAGCATATCATATACATACACATGACTCTAGTTATTCTCCACTAATTTCATAGCAAATAAAACTTCCTCCGCCCTAATCCACCCAATACCCCGTGCAAAACCCAACTTTCTAACAACATAACTAAAAGCAGAGACATTCGGAGAGAAACTCGGGGGGACAAAAGACAGCCGAGAGAGAGAAAGAGAGTAGACGGAGAGGAATGGCATCCTCCTCCTCCTATTTTCCCACCCCCTCCTGTCTATTTTTCTTCCACCGTGTTCCTCTGTAATTTCTCCGTCCCTCTCCGAAACGACTATGCTCGTCGTGCGCCGGAATTAAAGTAGTCGATATCATCCGCACGGCCTGTCTTGAAATTAAGGGAACGGCCGCCACTGCCGCCGTCGGCGAAAGCGCCCGAAAATTTCGCCTCACGGCTGTACGGCACGTTTCCACTTCCCGAGACAAATGCTGATTTTACACTATAACTCGTTTCTTCTTCCTCCTCTGCTCTCCTCTTCGCGTCGCGACTGTTTTTGCCTCCTTTTTCCTCTGGAGGTTTTGCAGTTGTTGTTTTGAGGAGAGAAGGTTTAACGAGCTGCGGTCGCGTATGAATTTTGAAGAGAGAAAGTGCTAGGACAAATTTTATAGTTATTGAAGAGATTTGTTGGGTCTTGTAATTTCTTCTGAAGGGGTATTAATTTTTTAATTATTTGTGGCTGGTTGAGGAGATATTCGTAAGGTTATTTTGAATATTTTCTTACTGAATATTATAATTCGACTGATATTAGTTTCTCGCCTTATTTTAAAAGGACAATATTTTAAGCAGCTTTCGAATTGAAGCTTATTTTACTTCCATGTATATCATTTTGTCAAAAGAAATCGTCGATTTTCATCACGAGAACAAAAAATATTTCAACTTTAAAATTTATGCAAGAAAACTTTTAAAAATAACTCCATGTTTCTTTCTTCGAAAAGTTAGCGAATGTTCACGCTGTTCCGCGAGAGAAAAAAAAGTGAAAGCTATAAACTTGCACTACGGAGATACTGTGTCCGTTGATACGTATTACACGCTGCCATTCTTTATGCAAATTTCGCAAAGTTTTATACGCGCGTTCGAAGAAAAGGACAAAAATCACTTTTTCATCGGCGATGCCAAATTTGCCCTGTATTTCAACTTCATGGGAGGGAATATTTGAATAACTTGCTATTTTGTCTGTTATTTTGTAAGTACGAAGTCTTTCAAAAGTCACCAACTTTTCGCCCTTTTATTCTCGCTGTTTACCTTTTTCCAAGTCATTAAAATTTATATTTTTCGAAAATCGTCGATATTCATGCGCCCGATTTCCCATTTGTGTAAAATCCTTCAAGTTCTTTAAAACAAATAACTAATCAATGTAACGAAGATGCTGACTATAAAGCTCTGTGAAATAAATGTAGCTTTATATAATATCAAATTTGTTGCTTTTACCGAGTTTGATTTAGAAAATACAGGACGATTTGAATTCTATTATAATTATTTTTTTTAAAACTCGAACAAACAGCGATTATGTACATTCGAAACTCCTCTGCAAATTTTTTCAAACAAAACCCATTGCATTCACCCCTCCTCTCCCGAAAAAACCCCTACCGATCGATCACACTCATCCCTCTAAACTCCTCCACCCTGCCGATAAAACCCTGCCGAACCCGTTAATCGAAAATTTTCAAAACATTCGGAACTCGACAAAAGCCCTGCCACCGTGCAAAAAAAAAGAAAAAAAAAATTCCTGCCGAAAGCGCTGCGCGAAGCAACCTCGTTTCCCTCTCTCTCCTTCCCCCACTCGAAATCACATGATCGACTGGCTGGTTCCGGCTCGGATGCGCGACGATTGACAGATTTCATAGCCCCTCACCCCCG
Organism: Torymus auratus; assembly: GCA_900474315.1. Lineage (NCBI taxonomy): Eukaryota > Metazoa > Arthropoda > Insecta > Hymenoptera > Torymidae > Torymus > Torymus auratus. The sequence continues at coordinate 7,124 of UXGD01007040.1, read as the reverse complement.
CCGACGAAGTCGACGCGAGAGAGGTGAAAAAAGCGCGAGTCTGGGATCGACGAAAAAAGCGAGCGGGAAATTCGGGAAAATGGTGGAGAGGGTCGGAGTGAAAATCGCATTTTTTCGTTTTTTCGGACGGGCGAATTGCCGAGGACGGGTAGAGAGAGGGAGGGGGAGAGTGTGTTGTGAATGGTGGGAACTAGTATCGATTGTTATGAAGGGTTTGTCGATTAGAATCGAGGTGGGTAGGAATTTTTTTTTTCTGGAATGCAGATTAAATTCTGCAGTAGGTATGGTTATTCAGGTGTAATGTTTTATAGGAAGAATTTATCGTTTGAAACTTTTAAGTAAGGAACTGGTTTGAACAATTGTGATAGTTTGTATATGTTATCCTGTTTCTATTATGAAAAAATATTTAAAAATTTTGTTCATCATTAATAACCAAAAAAAATTGAAAAGATCGTGTGGAAACAAAAATTTCCGGAAAATCTACAATGGACTTTTTATAGACATTCCCTTTATTCCAGTAAATTAATATACATCACCACGCATTCCACATACAACCGGGCTATTAATCAAAATCTTTCTTTTCCACCCTCTCACTTTCATTTTTATCTAGGCCAACCTACACCCAGCCCGTTCCAAAACTACAATAAAATCCGGGCTAAACCTCCAGCCGAGCTTTGCATACGTAAGACCTCCTCTCGTCCACCTCCTCCCCCCCGAAAAATTCAAAGGCCTCGAAGCCATAAATTACCCCCCCTAATCTCTAAATCATCGCTCGCTCCTCTCACCGAATACAAACGGCTTTCCGATAAAGCTCACCAGCTCTCTCGCACACACATAGGATCCCAGAGCGCAGCGCGATAAAGACTTTCCGAGCGAGGAAAAATCGGCCGTGCGACAAGCATTTTTTCGGGGGCGTCCGCTAAATACTGCAGCAGCATCGCGCGCAAGCGGCCGGGGGATTAAAATATTGATCGGCTGAGCGCCGGCGCGCCGAACGCGCACGGATAGGAAGGGAGAGACCCCGGATGGGAAAAATTGTAGCGCCGCTCACGCCGGAACCGGAAGTCAATGACTTCTGTCTGTGTGTGTCTGTGTCGTTTTGCTCGCTTTCTATTCCTTCTTCTCGATTGAGCCTGCGCAGAGGAGCCGACGACAGAAGAGGAGGAGCAGGAGGCACTTGTCTGCATGGGCTAACGCGAATTTTTCGCCGATGGGTGGATTTGCGGGAATTTAATAGGGGGATGTGTGCTAGGGACAGGGTGGACGGTGGAGAGTGAAAAAAAGGTGATTAATGGGGGTTTTGGTTTTTGTTGTCGTTTTGGTGTAAGGGAGATTAGCAGTTATGTGAGGTAATTGTGGGGAAGCAGATGTTTGGGTTCGGTCCTATATAGCTGAAATTGAATCAGATTTGAAAGGAATGTTCTAAATTGGAGCGTGAATCCGGTTTTTAGAATCGCAGTATGGTTAGACGATATTTTATTCGAACTTTATAATCTCAGCACTACATTGAATAGCTGTAAAATATAAAAGGATTTCTATATCCTTCCCACTTCTTTAATATTTTTATTATTCAAGTCAAAATAATTCCCATAAATAATTAAAAAAAAAAAAAAGTTTTCCAGACCAATCCTTTCCTCCTCAATCATCCCCCTAAATCCACGGAAACTCAATCACACCTCATTATACAAAATTACTCCTCGACTAGCAACCTCCTTCTCACCTCGCCTGTTGAATTTTTCAATGAACAGCCCGTTCGCGTCGCTTATTAATTGGTTCTAAAAAAAGGCGCGAGCGCCGGTCGCCTTAATGGGCCGCGGTAATAGGACAGCTGATGGATCTTCGGGAAGCAGAAGCAACGGCGCCGCGAGCGGAGAGGTTAAATCAGAACGAGAACCACTGAACGATAGGACGTCACGAGGTCGCGCTTAGCGCCGAAAATAGCGGAACCCCCGAACACCTCATTATTTTTTGCTCTTGCGAGCGGAATTTCGCGCGAGTCTGTGTGTGCAGTTTTCGAGTAGTCAAGGTGATTGGTTCGTTATTGACTGTTTTTTCAATGTTTGGATTATAGTTTGATAGCTGTATATTTTGTTGTTTCTTTTTTCTTCTAATATTCTTAGTTAGTGTTTTTATAATGTTAAAAAATTAAGTATTCAAGTATAAATTAACGACAAATGCATCTTCAAAAATTTATTCAAGATACGAATTTTATTACCTTATTTGACAGTGAGATAACTCCATACACATAATCTTCGTGTTGTATTATATACCTCGCTCATTATTATTTTTCCAATATAAGGAATATTTTATGTCCTCATCACCATTGTCGTGTATACACAGTTATGTTAAAAAGAAAAAAGATTTTTAATGATACCAGGCTAATTATGATTTAATTATTGTTAATGTTGCGCGCATGGGAGTCGAAATTGATGGCGTTGCAGATATCCCGGAAAACAGTTCAATTTTCGCCCATCGGGAAAATTAAAACATTAATCATCATTGCGCGCGCAGAGTAGCAAATAACGCGAAATGTAAACTCCGTCGCGAATTATTCAATAAAATTTCGCTAATTATTTCCTAATGGAGGCTGGTTCAAGTGGTACTTGATATCGAGAAAAATTCAGATTATGTCAAGTACTAATGTAAATCTTAGGCCCTTATCGTTATCTCCACGAGTACCTCTTACATGATAATTATGCACCCTTCATAATTTACTTATTTATAGAATCAATATAAATAATAATTGTAAATTTATCTTGCTTAACAAAGGCATTAAGGTCCAAAAAAAGTAAATTTCATTCTATACCAATTAAAATTGAAATCAACGGAAACTCTTGGCCGAGATTAATTTTTAATCTCTTGCAAGATAAAATCCAACAGTCCGTCTTAAAATTGCCTGCCATAACTACCACCTCGCTAAATTTTACCTCGAAAGTCTCCTCGAAAAAGGGTAGTCAAAAAAAAAAAAAAAAAATCGCGCTCTTATATATTTTTTTGTCGTCCACTCACCTGGAGTTCCTCCTTGCACTGGCGCTCCTCCTCGAGGCTCATCCGTTTCTCGTGCTTCTTGTAGTAGCGCCTCTTGGCCGCCTGTAGGTTGAACCACGTGTACGAGAACGACTTCACGAATGGTAGGAGAGCCTCAATGAACGGATGGAACTCATCCTGCAATCACACAGAAGTACTCGCATAAAAAATCAAGGACTGACTTTCCACTTCATTTTCCCTCGCCGCCATTAACACTCACACACACACACAGACAATCACGCGCGCATACACAGACTCGGGGAACTGCCGAACAATGCCGTCCCCCTTTTTTATTTAAGCGAAAAGGAAAACTGCGCGCGCGCGCGAGGGCGAAAACGTTTAGCGCGTCTTTTTTTCGTCGTCGTCGGAGAGTCTCCGGTGGAAAAAATGACACTGGAATTAAAAAGCGAGAGAGAAATAGAGAGAAAGATAGAAGCGAGGGAAAGGATTTTGTCTCGGAAACGTCCATTTTGCCGATTGGCTTTTTCAAGGCGAGGAAAGGTAGTGAGCGAAAGAGAGAGAGAAAGAAAAGGGTTGTTGCGGGTGTTGTTTTCTTTTCGGGTGTTTTTGTGTGTAACGCGGATTTAGAAAGTGGCTTTTCACTCGGAATCGCGGCGCTCCTTTTCTTTTAATAAAGTAGTAATGAGACAGAGGCCTTTTTGATGTACCATTTTGACAATATGTCTGGAACAAGTTCACATTTTCTTTATGAAAATCGAAACTTCTGTTTAAATAAGTTATTCTATACTTATTAGATTATTATTTTTAAACTTCGTACGTATTAATTTTACAACTATTATATATAAGTATAAGTTTTTAACGTTTTCTATTTCATAGAAAATGATATTTTCGGGTTGTAAACGTTGTATTTGAAAAACTTATTCGCAGGACCGACTTTCCAATTCTCTAATATCCTTTTTTTTTAACTATTGTAAAATGTATTGTAACATCTATAGCCGACTAAGGCGACAGTCCAATATATCATAAAAGTCATTATATTTAAACCGCATTTATAAAGTACTGTACCATTCGTCCGCTTCACTATTCTCCTATTAATAGACCCCTGAAAATAACAACCGACAAAAACTTCAAAATACCAATAAATACTCCTACCACACTTCCCTACACCAAACCGCGATAATCCATCTTCTTACACTTTGCAACATCCTACAAATCACAACGACGCGCTACTTTCCTCGACTGCCAACAAAAAACCTCGATCCCCCGTGTAATAAGAATTAGTCTCGCTTTCGGTCCATCAAACATCCTTCCCCGGACGCTAACAAGCAACAATTAAACCGATACACACGTCCCCTGAAAAAGTGTCGAACCGTAATATCGCGCGCCGAGCAAATAGACGTCGCATTTTTTTTTTTCGGGAAAGTTGACGGCGAGAGGGGCTCGACCGCGCCACGGCTCTTGACAGATTGCCGAGCTGGCAGATATATACGCGAGTGAATTTCACTGTTGTATATGTGCTGTGTGCTCGAGAAAGAAGTCGTGTCTGCGAGAGGAGGTGAAGAGGGATGATATGCGGGACGATCGGGGTTGATCGATGTGTGAATGATTTTTTTTTGGAGTGCGGGAGTTTTATTGGGCCAAATTTCACGATTTTCTTTTATATCGAAGTGCTTTCTTTTTTGGGAGAGAGAAAAAAAATTGGTGTCAGGAGTAATTTCGGGAGGGTTGGTGAAGTAAAGGGCTGATGTAAGTGTGCAGAGAGAGAGATGAAATTTTGGTTCGTGATGAAGTTAACATTAATTTACCCGAGGTATATGTACTACTTTATCGGAAGGTACGAAACGTATATGTTTAACGTTTATTCGAGACGGAGTTTCTCAATTAATTTTTATTTTTAACAGATAAGAATTGTTGTTTAACGTTCACTAAGTAATCGATCACAATTTTCTTACATATTACGTATAATTGATTGAAACTTAGACTAAACTTTGAAGAAAGTCTTTTATGACAAAAGTATTGAACGCAAATACAAACAAAAAAAAACATTAAATTAACTCGTTTATAATTAATCACAAAATCACACAACGATAAAACAACCTACTCTAAAAAATCATCACCTGTCACTACCCCAATCAAGAAAAAAAAACCCTCCGATGTAAACAACCCCAGCGATTACCCCGACACATACAAGCCGCACTGCAGCTCGACCGATATTACGAAACCTCCTCCTCCTCCTCCTCAAAATAGCAACGTCAGTCCCTCTCTCTCTCTCTCTTTCTCTCATAGATATTTCCGTATTCGAGTCCGCGCCTCTACCTCTAGCCGCGTGTTTGTCGATCGTCCGGAGATAGATTTCGTCGCGCGCGTCTTTGCCTTTTTTTTCAGCCGCGCGCGCGCGTTGCTTTTTTGCCGGCCAGATCGATATCGCAGTGGCAGAAGTGTCTGCGCCGGAACCGGCGCGCGCGAGCGCTTGATTCATGCGACCGGTCGGGCTTTTAATGTCGCCCCCAAGAGAGAGAGAGGGTTAGGTAGCAGGGTGGAATTTCGAGGAGGAGAGAGAGAAAGGGCGGAGAAGTGGTTTTGGAATGGTGGATCGCGACTGGTGATTTTGGAGAGGCTTGTGATTAAGGGTGAGTGGATGTGATGGAGTGTGAGAGCCGGATGGTTAATGGGTTCGAGACGATGAAGTTTGTGGTGGAAGTAAGTGGGAGCTTTTTAGACAATATTGTGTTGTGGTAATGTTTGGTTAAGGTTACAAGCAAATGGGAAGTTTGTTATTGATAGAAGGAGATAAAATGTTTATACTCGATTCGATTATTTACAATTAAAAGTAACTCTAACTTAAACTCATAAATATTTGCAAAAATGTGAAGTTCGTTGATAAGAAGCATTTAATTTATATTGACCGTAACTTAAAATCGAATGAATTATTTAGACAGTTGGGCGCCTACATAAATCACTTGATATTTTTGCTAGACCGAGAAGTTTCATATTGCTTGCAACCACTGTGTTACAAATAAATCAATAAATGAATAGATAGATCTATTCATGATCTGATTTAGAATACACATATCAGTTAATTGTGGAATATCTAACGAAGTAAACAAATTACCATCAAAGTCTCAATTACAATACTGAAAATATCATTACAAAACCGTCACTTGGGTAAAAGAAAAATGTCTCAGCCTAATTCCAATTACCCCGTTACACACTCATCCCCCCTCCACTAGGACATTTGCATTAAATCACCTCTTTCCCCCCTCATACAATAATTTCGGCGAAATACATCAGAGGATATTAAACGCGGAAAAACGCCGAAGGAACTCGCTGCCGTACATCACGCCGATAAGCCGCGGAGAGAAGCAAGAGGAGACGCGGCTTTTTGTCGCGACCAACAGAAGCGATTTTTATCAATGGTCAAGTTTACCCCATTCCCCGAACGCGATATCCGCGCGCCTATTTTCGCCGAATATTTATGTGGCTCCTTTGTCATGCGGTTATGTACTTTTTCAAAATCACGAGAGAGAGCTTCTTTGTTGTTGGATACGTGGGCGATTGAACTCGGTGTAAGAGCGGTGGCTCGGAATATTGTCGGATTTTTTGGTAGAGTTAAAGTGTTTTATACGTTATGTCAATCGTTTGTGAATAATATTGTCGACGAGAATACTGTTTGAAGTATAGACGGGGACAAATTTTCTTGTAACACTTTCTATGGAAGATACAATAAGCTATTGGATATTTTACCGTAAATTATCTGTTAATTGTCTGAGTAGTATCGCAACGAAACCTACATAGGAATTTGCCGCTTTTTTGCCGTGAAAGAACGCCATACAGCAATAGTACATTATGGAACAAGGGAGAAAAGTCGTTCTTGATCCCCGCGGGTGGATTCATCAGTGATCACCCGAGGGAATCATCGACTTTTTTCCCGAGTTACATATAGTACTTTATTCCCATCTCAACTATGGCCACTTTTTTATTTGGAAAGTGTTATATTAAATGTTATATTTAATATTTAAGTGTATCATTTATTGATATTTGGCTGTTTATATGAAATTTAAGTATTTTATACCACTCTAACCTCAAAATCACAACTTTGGTATGATTTTTCGGCGCTCGTGGTATAAAATATCGTA